>JAUMHH010228207.1:626-11824 GCA_032359455.1 Chlamys rubida
ACACCTTCTCAATAACAATGAGCTGGTTAAGGAGTTCATATGTAACTCGCGGAAGCATCGATCTGTCGATCTGACGCACGACAGAAAATTACCTGCAAATTTGACCTAACGTTTCGGCGATTGAAAACCCTGTCATATTCAGATAATTCCAAAGGAGGCAATACATTACTGGTATTTCTTTTTTTGTTAATTCGTACACAAAATAAAGAACAAACTTTTCTTATTTGAAGGGGACCCACATTAGTCGCATATTGCGTTAATGCATTGGAAAGCTGTAAGGGATTCTTGTACGATTGCCAAAGTCTAACAATAATATTATTACCTGACTCTCTATTTAAGTGTACGTGAAGTAATTTTGACTGTTTTAATAAAAAAAATCCCTGGAAAAGACCGAAAACCCGTAAAATAATGTCAGTAAATACTTACTGTTGCAGACAGTTTCCCCGTCGGCGGCCCCACTCAAGCGTCTTTTTGATACAGATTTGTTTGTTGTCGTCTAGTGAAAATTTGAGGATGTTTCTTAGCAAGATTTGGAATTGCTTATGGAAAATAGGGACTCTTTAGTACAAAAAACGTCATTAAGGGAGCTGTGAATATTTTGGATAAATATTGTGCAGAGAAAGGTTTTATGATCGACGAAAGCTGAAGTAATGAAGAACTGAACGAGTTTTTGTGTAGATTTTACGTAGCATTGATAATCTTCTATCCTGCTGCCATACAGTCATTTATCATAACTCGCACAATTCAGGAAGTTTCTTAAATAGAGAGTCAGGTAATATATCATTTGTTTCATTGGTACTGGGGGAACAGTCAAATCCTTGACCTCGGTAGCAGGGAAGACCTAGGGAACTGTTGGCCTCGGCCTTCGGCCTTGGGCAACAGTTCCCTAGGTCTTCCCTGCTACCTCGGGTCAAGGATTTGACTGTTCCCCCAGTACCAATGAAACAATTGTATAATGTTAAAATTCCATTATGCGGGCATATTGCCTAAATTTCAAATGTTAACTTGTACCAAATTAACCCTGTACACAGTAGATACTGGTCACCTTGAGTTGTTCCTTGTGTATTAATCACCTGTGTGCTTCCTTCTGTACCTTTGATCTAACACAACAACAAACAGCAGTTGGAGATCTACGGTGATCTTTGACCTTTGACTTTTGTTCAGCTGTTAAAGAATAAGTGGATCATTAAGATTTTGAAGTTGCTGGGAAGAGTGATATGTGGTACACAAACTTACAGGAATGCTTTAAACTTCACATGTATATCTCAGTGATCACATTTTTATTTGATATTTAAACTAGACTTACTAAATCTAAAAAAAAATACTTTGTAATTAAGTGTTTTGATGTAGTTTTCATTATTTTTCATTCAGATATGCTGCTGAAGATCGTTTGTTGAGAGAATGGCCCTGAAGCAACCCGAGAGGTGAACGGTGGTTTGTGATTCTGGCCCGTTCAGAGATTTAGTGTGTTGGTCAAGAAGGGGATAACTTTGTGGACATGTCGTCAGGTCCAGGGGAGATCACTCCCATTGACCAGGGAGCTGTTGGAGGTCAGGAAGAAGAGGGGGCCAAAGTCACATTTGAAGGTAAATTAATTAAGGCAATTGTCATATGAACCACATGTACTATGTATAACGAACAAGACTTGCAAAAGGAATAGCCATTAGAACTACAAGAATGCAGCACAAAAAAAATCTAACAAAGCAAAAATTATCTAGTGCAATATTTCTCACTCTGTTCGTCAGTCAGTCACTCACTCACTCACTCTGTCCGTCAGTGTGTCTGTTTGTCGAGGGCATAAGTATATTCTGTCACTTACGATTGCCTAATTTTGCATATCTTAAAATCAGTGAAGAATATATGGTAGAGACTGTTATATGATTTCAATGGTTTTAATAAGCTAAGATTAGACAGTTTATAACTAAGGAATAAAAGATAAAGAAAACTTGTCTTCAAGATATGTTTTCCTGCCTTTTCATTGAAAAAGTTTTGTGACACTTGGATGCAAAGTTTTGAAATCTCCTCAATATTAAGATGAAATAAGCCTGCTTAAGTGTGATTATTATTTAAGCCTTAAATGATGTGTGCTGTGAGATGATATATATTCTGTCCTAAAATTACAAATGCCACCTGCTGTAAACAGAGCAGCTTTCATGATCAGTTCCCGGTACAATTGCTATAGTCATTGTCGTATATGTTTAACCTAATTAAGCTAGCTTCCGGTGCTTGTCCTGTAATTATCACAACATAACCTATGAAATGAAGGGCAATACATCACAGGAATCATACTTTTGTTTGACACAAACATCACAAACTTGTGTGGTTTGAAGCAGTTTTAAAATCCCACACAAAGTCTGCTGTTGTGTAATCTTACCACATTGGGGATTACAATGAGTTGTTAGGTGTAATCTGCTGTCTTTGTTCCACAAATAAACATTCCATGAATAAAATGTGCAGAAGATTATCAAGTCTAGGCCTAGCATTAACCTGGAAATTACTTTTTGTCAAGTAATCTGGATTTAAATCTCTCGATGTTATCTAATAAGTTTTTCAAAGAATTGAGTTGTTTATCAATAAGCAATTACCCACCTTGTGTCTATACTTGTTATGACATCATCAAATCAATTTTATAGTCATTTGTTACAACATCAATACTGTTAGAGACTAAAAACTAGAAAAACAATTTATTCGCTGAAAAATATTAATTTGCGTAGATCTATAGAGTTAACAGTTTGGATGAGACTCGAGTGAGATTGCACTTGCACTGTGTGTAAATAAACAGTTGTTTAGTCTGGAATTTCAAGCCAGTGTCTACAAAGCTGCCGTCAGTCAATGAGTGAGTGTTCTATACGTACAATATATATTTTGTTATCTTCCTGTTAATGCATACCAGGTAAAAATATTTCTACCTGTATATACTACACTGAGAACTACGCTATACTACAGCAGTAGAAATAGTACAGGTACGCTAACGGGATCTCAATCACCTGGCAGAATGTAGATCAGCTAGCAGATATATCCCTGTGATACATTACTAAACAGCACTAGAATAAATAATTTAATGCAATATTGATATTTTTCTCTGTGATCTTTAAACTTGTTGTGGGATATTTAAATTCATGGCAATGATAGAGGACTTTGCAGTTGTCCATTTTAGTAAAATATTCATCTGGCAGTAGGAAATAGGTTAATGCAAACAATATGTATGTACCGGTATTCTGTGTAATTGGTATACATATAGACTGACATGTATAATTATCACTTGTTCATTATTCTACTGGAGAAGAATTGCATAATCTGTTTGCAATTTACATCATCAAAATTCCTGAACGGTTACATGTCCTATGTTTTGTGTATAGGAATGCACAATGACAATTGTGGTTTTGTGTATATTCCAAAATACATGTACTAATTAATAATAAAAATTTCAATATCATTCATTCAGGTATGTTGGAATTTCGAGTTTGACAATCTTGTGGTACACTGATACACCTTGAAGTTCCATTGTTGTTATATATATATATAATCAAAACATTACCTGTAGAAATGACAGGCTATATATATATGACCTCACCTTAATGAGGCCATGATCATGACCTCACCTTATTGTACCTGTTACAAAAGAGATGCAAATTATATCTTGATGCATTTTCGCTGTTTTTATGTGATCAACATGAATTTGCAATTGACAAGTAGACAAAATTGAACCATTCCAGACAGTCTGATACAGGAAGCTCCCGTCACCTGTCAGGTGTATACCTGTACTAACGAGCTATGTCAGAAAGAAATGAAAGTTCCCTAGTTTGAGCGAGGAGAATTATACGGAAATTATTTTCCCTTATGTGGCGAGTTTTCTCATAGGTGGTGTTGGTTGTAAGTTGAACGTGTGTCATTCAGCACAGGTAGTCTATTGTTTTAAAAAGTGTAAGCTTAAGTTGTATAAACTCGAAAAAAGTCGGGTAATTTTGAAGATTACGGTAGTCATGGGGGTGGTATGAAAGAGGGTATGAGATTGTAGAGTTTGAAGTTGATGTTATATGTCAGCGTGTATGTATCGCTTTGATGCAATATATAATATATTTATACATATGTTGAGTTTTGGTATGAGATGTCAATCCAGTGGTTAACTTGGGAACAGCTGTAGATATATATGTACCGGTATAGGTAACATGATAGAAGCTCATACTGATGGTTATGTCCATTACTGAATCACCATAACATGCTGAGTGATAGTTATCACAAAGGGCCTGTCATATATATCAGTATCGTGAATATTTGATTATTTAATTAGTTACAGGTAGATATACAGGTACAGGTAAGTTAAGCTGAGGGAAAGGCAAAAAAGTGGAAATTCACCATTTCTTTCCCGAAGAAGGCCGGCATTTATATAAACAGCACACTGGAAAAAATAATTGGATTGCATGCATTTCAATGATATAACTGTGAGGGGTAATATTCAAATTTTGTAAATGAGGATGTGGGAAATGAACAGGACTTTATGTGCTTTAACAATAGATATCAAATCATGTTATAAGTTATATATCTCAGAAAGCTTTAGGGACTTTCCTCATTTAAAATTATTTTCAACACTTTTCAAGGCATAGACCAACTTTTAAAATTGTATCGGCCATACAATGAACATGTGCATTGACATACCTAAGTTAATTTTCAACCAAAAAAAACCAACTTCACATAACTTGACATCATCATACTTTTGTGGTGATATGAAACACCTGTATAGAAATATTGATCCTTAGTAAAATTTAGAAACCATTTATACACCAATCCAGTGTAAATTGAAGGTCTGAACCTTTAAAGTTTACACTAGTAAATCTGTACATGAAGGACAAACAAATTGATTTATATCATAAGTTTGGGGTGTTTATTGGCTGTACTCAGGGCTATTGACACCAGGCCATAATCTCCAGTCCGATTAAATTCATCAGAAAATAAAACTTCAATGAAGATTCCAGTTTTTACAACAAACGCAGGTATTTTACCTAAGTCTGATAATTGGACCGTAAATACTTAGTGTATCTGTAAGAGGCTGAGAGTGCCAGTTTAAATGTATTTTGAATTTAATGCTATGTTAAATAATAATGGTATACATGTACATTAAGTCATTCACCCCCTAAAGACACATTTGAACTCTTCCAATTCATAGGTTGGAAGAGTTCATTATGAAATTTCAGGGGTCAACGAGTGAACAACCAGGGACAGAAACCAAGCTTGCATTGATTTACTACCATACGATGATCATGAAAGCTAGTTACAAATTCTAAGGGTGTTATATTTGTAGACTGTGTGGTAAAATAATGAAAACAGGAGACAAATCTAAGGGTGCTTGATCGCAGGACTACGGTACATTGAGAACTAGGGACAAATACCAAGGGTGCTGTACTGGTAGACTATGGTAACTAGGGACAAATACCAAGGGTGCTGTACTGGTAGACTATGGTAACTAGAGAGAAGTTTTAAAACCATAGATTGGTAGACTACAGTACAATTATGATAATCTAGAGACTTAAAGGTTCTGGTTTGGTATACTTATATCATCATTTAAGTACAGTGTAAAGTCGGCATCAGATCCGCTCTATCACAAGGAGGCAAGTACACCAACATACCCTGTCTCCAGCACACATACACGCATGCGTACTTACACACAACACACATGGAGGCACGTCCTTAAATGACCTTAGATGTTAATAGGACGTTAAACAAAATAAAACCAAACCAAACAATGTATATTGATAAATATATCAACAACTTTCAAAGGGTGCTGGATTGAAAACCTACAGGTATATCCTATTGAAGACTAGAGACAAACACAGGGGTGCTCTATTGGTAGACTACGGTATCTGTTGGAAGTGTTCAGAAGACATTTTTTTGAAGTGTTTTACAATAAACCAGAAATGTGTATTACTGGATCAAGTGAAACCTGGCATTGCGTTACAGAAGACAGATGTGGGTTGTGGTTACTATGGATCACACAGGCAGGCTTGTGTGTATGGCAGCTATCTGTAATAAGGATGTACAATAGGCTATCTGCTGTTTACATAGGATACCTCTGTGATACGAATCATTTCTCACGGAAAATATGCTTCTTCTCACTTAAGATACTAAAATATTTCATTTAAATGAGATACCAGATGTATGTTTTAGATGCAACCTGTGATATATATTCTGTCAAAGTTTTCATTCAAACAGGTCGATTTCTCAAGCAGTTGTCTTCTCTGTTATTAAACAATAAATTGTACAACTTCACATCGACATTTTAATGGGAAGTAAGGTCCTGATCTTACTCGTGTTAAAAAGATTCTATCTTCTATACTATTTCATCTGAAGTAATTATATAACCAGATTTTGTATGCAAGTACATCTTTAGATGGCAGATTGCAGTTCATGAAAAGTTCGTCACTGTGACCTCAGACCTTATAGCCATTGAAAAGCTTTATCAGGGGCAGACCTTCTATATTTTTTTCTCCAGGAGTAACAAAATTTGGTCTGTAAGCAGAGCCTGAGATGACATAATTTACTGTACCAAAAGCAACTAGCTGTTTTCTTTATTTTCACATCTGACTGCAATCATGGAAAACATTGCTATTAATCTGTGTTGGGATACTTTCTTTACAGTATAAGTTGGTCTTGAGATATAGGAGACTTACCTTGCCATACTTCGCCTTGTTTGATTTTTTTAAAAAAATCTTTCCACTGAGAAAATTTTGAAGTTTGCTGAATCTGTTCAGTTGTATCTGAAATATATAATGTGCTAGTAAATATAAGCTAGCTTCTCTGCAGCCTTCTCACATTGCGATTAGGTATCTATGAGACAAATGACCTACGACTTTGACATGAGTACCCGGTATGTGTAGTGTGTAAACCAAGGGGTTCTGTTCAAAACTTAAATTTACTCGATCAGTGCATTCATTTTGTTGAATATGTATATGATATTAATGGAAGATTCATTTCCTCTTTTTAAACAATGCATGTATGGCTTAGCTTAAGGGTAGGGTGTAAATTGAGCCCTATTGCATTGATACCTCTGGAACTTCCGACACCTTGGTCATTAAAATCACATTATGGACTGTCAGTCCTTATGAGAGTTCATTGAAATTTTGCTATATTGAACATTTTATGTACAGTGCCAAAGATAGAGTCTAATAGGCTTCAGAGATTGGTAAAACGTTAACATTTATTTTACAGATATCATAGGATATTGATTTGATGAGTTTACACCCAAATGCACCCCATTTAATAATAAAAGAATTTCTAAATAGAGCATTATATCCAGATAATCTTGTAATTCCTTTCTTCCCAACAATTGCTTACCAACTGTATCCAGCAATAAGCCATATCCATTGCAGTTTAGAAGAGATGCAGACAAATGCTATGTCATTGTTCTGTAGTATATTTAGCCTACTCTGATGTAGAGAGATCATGTACCAGTTCCTCGGACTTACTGCAGGACATGTATACAGTATCGTGAAATTCATAAAAAGTCGTTATTACACAGAAACAGTTGCATGATTCACATTGCTTAAAGCTTTAAATAAACCAGGACCATATCCTGTTGATCTAGAGTAGGAATGGACGTTGTCTTTCAACGGAACCTTCAATATTGCTTTCCCAGATTATGATAACACTAGTTATAGGCCCTTGCATCAATTAGATGTGGATGCACTAAAGTAATAATAATGGCTGTTTTTTTCTTCCACACTGTTGTTTCCGGAGATTCTTTCACAATCCAGAGGTCTGAAGGTTCTGAAATTTCACTCCGTGATATACGTTCATGTATATGATATTAATATAGATGCACTCATGGAGGGAATTAAGAAAAATTCAGGTCAAAACCAGTTTTAATACAATTGGAATTAAAGGGAGATAAACGATACTTTAGAAAATACATTGTATTGCCTCTTCAGACCCATCCGTGTTCCTTTCTGTTATGAAAATAAAGTACAGTATTAAGTATTGTAATCACAATAAAAGTACTATCGTTTGGGCCAAAGTTTAATTACCTGCACTCCATTAAAAAAATCATTCAAACTCTAGCTTTTCCAATTAAGGATGTATAGAATATTTTGATTTCTGTTGACTTGGCTGAAATTAAAAATTTCTTGTCAATGATTGCGATAGGTCAATGGCCCTTAAGGCAATCTTTTAACACAGGCCTGTTAAAAGATGATATTTCAATGTAAGTATACCAATCACCTCGGTGATAAAATACTGAGCTGATTGAAATGTTTAAAGAGACTGAGATGGCGTATTAAACGCTAAATCAAATCTGCCAAAGTCTTTGAATACATTTCAAGTGAAATATAAATGTATATGAAATATGAAATGTTCTATCAAGATCTTTTTTTATCAATCAGCAAATTTATTTAGTTCAGATAGTGCAAATTTATAACAAGTACTTCACTCTCTACAATCCAGAACTCGACAAACTGGATATATTAAATGATGGGGTCCCAGCCTGGGCGTGCGGTTTAGACAGAGTACACTAGCTACTCACTATATACCCTTCATTATACTAGATGTGTGGATAGATATGGCCAAATAAACACTGGACACCTATATAACTCTACAATTGGCAGTTAGGCACAGGAAAGTAGTTTACTCGATAATCAGATTGAAATCAAGTTGTTGAAAATGCGAGAAAGTTATATTTTGCCAATAACTCATGATAATGCTTTAATTTTGTACACAAACAGTAATGCATCAGATGAAACAAGGTTATTTTGGCACATTCTAAATCATAACATTTTGTTATAAGCTACAATTAATGACAGGAATTCTGAGTTTGCTCTGTGAGGGTGTTAACAGTAAGTTTGACACAAACAAGATGTAATTCAATCATACATGGGACTGACATTTTAATTGGAGTAGGAATTCAGTACTTACCAGTTAATATATAGGGCCAAGAATAGTAATAGTTTTCTTTAACTCATTCACCCCTGAATTTTCATAATGAACTATTCCAACCTTTGAATTGGAAGAGTTCAAATGTGTCTTCAGGGGTCAATGAGTTTTTAAGATAATTAGCTGCCTATATTATACACTACACCTGTATTGGATTTTCAGTCGGTTTATTAACACCACCAGGAGGTATAAGCTTGTCATAGGGGCATAACAAGGCCATCAGATGGCATGGTAGGACTTCTCCATCAGGGGTCTAACCTTTAGGGATACACTTTTGATATCGGGGGGGTATAATATTTCTACCAGGGGTATAATATTGCTTTTAGGGGGTATGATCTTGCCATCAAGGAGTATAACAACGCCATCATGGGGTACAATCTCACAATCAGGGGGTAAAATATATCTACCAGGGGTATATTACTGATATCAGGGGGTAACAGATTTCCATCAGGGGTTTAGCTTATTCATCAGTGGGTATAACATTGCCTTCAGACTGTTGCATGTCTGAGTACATTAGGTACAGGTCCTGTATACAGAAGACCTGGGCTTCACCGAGCTTGTGTTGTCTGGACAGGCGAGGGAGGTGTTTACATAATACCAACAGCCAGTATGATCTATATGTAAATTCACATTTGTGACGTTCTGAATCATAGCCTGAGAACGAGTGAGTCACATTTATTGATTGTTGTCAGTTAAAAAACATGAGATTGCATAGAAACAGAGTAAAAAGTGATCGCTGTTGGGGTGTTATTTTCCCTCTTTCTGCCGTTAATAGGCACATCTATATTTTATAATGGTTCATTTAAACTGTTCGCACAGGGATGAACAGTCATGTAAAAATCAATATATTATGTGTTTTGTTTTTAAATAAATGCGGAGATATAGAACTGAGTGCTTCTGTAGTGTTTACTAAGATCAAGGTGTGTGTTTTATGATGCCATATTTGACAATAGGAAGGAGAATATAACCGATCAAGTTGTATGTTCTTCTGATGCATTTTGATACACTTGGTGTAGTTAGCTTAATTTCTTTATATCATTTTCAGGTTGCAAGCTTTGGTTCAAAGCACAGTGCACTTTTTCAAGTTTCATGTATATATGAAGTAAATGTTTTAAACATTCGAGAAGTAAGGGAATTAAACCTTGCGCATACGAGGACAACTATATATGGAATTTTGTATATGTAGTACATACATGTACATGCATTAAACCTTTAGCTTTACAAATTTTAAATCTATTTCTTGTACTGACTATTTGAGAGTTACTTCCCTTTGGTTGAGGTGAACACTAATGGTGACATGGATATACTGATGCACAAGATCACATATCACTGTAAAACCAATTATATTGAATCTCTTTGTGTTCATTGATACAATTTGGTACAGTCCAATGGTATGGACAATAACAGTGTCATCTGATGGTCCAAGTGGGCCGAAATATAATCATCTGGTCATTATATAATACCTGGCTATATGATCATGCACACTTGGAGCTTAGCAATGACAGGCCTGTTGTTACATAAACATATTGTATTGTACTATACAGACTTAGGTCATTGTTCCTATTTTTTTGCATAATATTATAAAACTATTTTTATTCATTTTACAACAATTTTGACACAATTTAAATTTATATTAATTACTCTTTGATGGCTGTATGTAATATTGAAAGACACCCCATGAAGTTGGGCATGTGACACCATACTTTTCATGTTCGATCACTGGCCAACTTCCTGAATTGCAAGTGACTAACTGCTCCTCTACCCAACCACCTTAATATATGTTGTTATTTATTGGTATAATATATGTTGTTATTTATTGGTATAATATATGTTGTTATTTCTGTGTATCATGATGGGTTTATGTTTACATCAATTAAGGAAAGATTTTATTTCACAAATGACAAAAGGGGGTCATATAGTGTTGCCCATGTCCGTTGCGTCCCGTTGCATCCCGTTTTGTCGCATCCCGTCCCGTCAAACATCAAACACTGAAACTAATTTCACATGGTGACGTGGGCATTCATGTCTTACAGACATTTTCTAGTTTGGGACAGAAAGACACTGATTTTAATGATAAATTGTACAAAATCATTTGATACAGCATAAGAATTAACTGTTCACTATGTAGAAGAACTCCTGTCATTTTTGTCCATGATTGTAAACCTATTAAATTATTTCAAACCAAAACATTAACTTCATATTTTGTATTTTCACTTACAGATGGAAGAGTTGACGGAAAGAAAAAGAAGTTAAAACCCTTAGAGAGGATGTTCAAGTTC
>JAUMHH010228218.1:0-11824 GCA_032359455.1 Chlamys rubida
AGGTATATGAGGTGCTAGAACATCAGCAAGTCCTCAGTTCTGACCCAAAGTATTCACATTCCCGTTAAAAAATCTACATCCCACATATCTATTGATGAATAGTCTCAATTACTATTTTACATCTGTCTGTCAATACTGCTGGTGTTTGCGTGTCCAGTTTCTACGAGGCAAGTACAATTGGTGATGTTCGCCGACGAACCATAATTTGAATATTTTTATAAATATACATTTAGCATGTACATTGATTACAGAAACGAAAGATATCTGGCAACCGAATGCCCCACGCTTGTGACAAATTTGCGGCACGCTTGCAACAATAGGCTGCCACAAGCTTACTGGAAACCTTGTGGCAACTTTCCTCCAAACCCAAGTCGCTCAAACTTCTGGTTACTTTCCCGCAAACATCCGACACCTTTGCTTATGCGCAACCAATAAGGAAAATTAACCTTCAGCAAAAGTTAATCATAATTTAAACTAGGTCACTCAAATCAAATGGGGGGTGCCGGGGGATTTTAAACCGTCTCTAGTTTCTAAGAGAACACCATCACGGTGTGAAGTAATTTTAACTGATAGTATCTTACATTACTGAATATTTGATCTCTTTAATAGGTACAGATCTATATGATGAACCACAGGCTTCTTAATAGTGTATGCCGTTTCAATTGAACGATGTTTTAGAGTTCTTGTGATATCCAAGATGTTAATTGTGTGCAAAACGAAAATGCAATTTCACTCCCGTATAATTTCTTGTTCTCTGTTTTCCTTGCCAAGATGTAAACAAAAACAGGAAATCCATCTACACACAAACAGTTTGGTCGAGAGATCCTGCCATTATCAACATTCATTTGGCTACAATCTTTCAGTAAGCATATGCGTTTGATTCAGATTTGCAGCAACTTGAAATTGTTTGAGAGAAAATTGCCAGGAAGTTGCGACAAACATCTGCAAACCGCTGTCAACCATTCGACGACACAAAAGGTTAGGGGTCGGTAGCCTTGTCTAAGAACTTTGCTGTTGGATGATGTTTTCTGGAATCTTCCTGGTCGACGGTCACGATACAGTAAACGGAAGTAGATAAAGTCTGTAAGTGTACATATTACAAAAATAACAAACTGCGCCATACTACATTTAAGAGTTTTGTTTGTGCAGTATACTAAATGACAAACTATGTACTCACATTACAATACACTGAAGTAGATGATATATATATATAGAATTTCTAGTATAACATTAAATACTGCAACTTTAAGGTAGAAGTATGCTATTCGCCGAATACTACATGTATCGGTGAATAGGATACCAAAACGGTTATCAACTCATTCAAGTGATTGCAATGCTGTCACCGACTCGATCACCTCAATAAATTTGCATAGTGTTTCAGTAATACGCCGGAAACTGTGCAGTTGAATTCATTTTCAGCAGGAGGAACCAACTAAGATAAATATTGTGAGTAAACTTTCCATATCTATACTCATCGAAAAAGTAATCCAGGCATTGGCTCAAAACACGTTTTCACAGAGAAATGTATGCCTGTAGATATCACTGATTCCCTCCATGGTGTACCCTACACATTATACCGGTGCATATAATGGACAAGTTATGTTTCGTTACAGATTAGAGAAGGGAGAAAAGGAAAAAACATCCCTCAACTTTTTGGCATTGAAAACGAAAATGATGCGTTTAGTTTTATCAAATGCTTCTTGAACGGTCAGGTTACAAGGACACATTTTGTGTCAGTTTTTGCTTTTGCTCTAGATTGGAACATTAATGAATTATAGGTAAATGGTTGGATGTGTTCAAACTAAATAAAAAGATATTATATAAGTGGTCAGATAGAAAACCGAACAAACTAAATACTAAGATTGATTTTGCGGTTTGACATTTGTAAACTGTGCATGTACATATCTTACTTAAGTATCTATTTACTTTAGTACATTGTATATAGTGTGTCGGCTGATATCGGCCACCGTACATGAAGCTATCACACAGATCAGCATTCCGGCGTGTAGCAAAGATTGATGACCAGGGCTCGTATTCATGAAAACATTCTCATGCTCAAGCATGGATTCTTCGCCCAAACCAGTTTTCTTGTAACTCACTTAAATCATGTCAAACGATCAAAAAGTCAAATGTAAACATTGAACAAAGTATTTGGCTGTAAGTTTCTTCAATTTGTTTCCAAATTAATGGTAATATTAGATTTTATTATTATTTTACATACGGAACAAGAAATTAGGCTTGAGCACAAAATCCATGCTTGAGAATGAGAACGGCTTCATGAATACGGGCCCAGGGCTCGTATTCATGACACCGTTATCATGCTCCAACTCAAATTCTGTGCTCAAGCCAAATGTCTTGTTTCGATGATTAATCTATTTAAAAAATCACATTTTGTCAGCATTTTTGGAAGAATTTGGGAGTGACTTCAAGCCGTATTCTATTATAAATATTCACACTTGACTATCTGACAATGTCACATGATTTCGCAAGTTACAAAAAGTCTATGCATACATGTACTGAAACTGTGAATTAATATGCAAAAGGAAAATAAAAATATTTCAAATGAAAAAAAAAAAAAAAAAAAAAGTTTCATAAATTTCATATGAAATGGAAACGAGAGTAAGATCCTTTTTATCACATAATCAAGATTTGTGGTATTTATTCGTGTAAAACGACAGTTTTCATGCAACATTGAAACTTAAAGAGCCGCCATTTTGACTCCAGTGCCTAAGTCTGTGACGTCATGTACTTGTACTTACAACCAATCACATTGCTTATAGGTCATATTACATGGATTAATACGCAAAAAGGGCATTGTTATATTCACTGGATAACACAGTACATTATGTGATAAATTGATTAAACTATCTATTTTATTACATGAACATATATACATAGTTACATAGCGTCACAATATTTTTTCTTAGGAGGGACGTATATACCTTGGACCCGTTTTCCTATTCACTGAACGATTAAAATGTCTTTTGATTTATTTATCTATCAATAGCTTTGTTAGTTGACGTTTAATTAACATTTAATCATCGAAAACTTGAAGATCACATTTATTTCCTTTCCTTTGGTATGGTACGATATTTGTAAGTCTGATCCTTTATTGAACTTATGTGCGGAGAGCCACAGTCTCGAATGTTATATATTTAAAGCTTCATAAAGATAAGATTCAAATATAAGACTTTCGTAAATGGTTTACACATAAAGTCTACTGATTCAACAAGTCATTTCAATTCATTATATCAGTTTGTCTGGAGCTTACAATTTCACGGACACAATACCATTAATGATTTTTTTCTTAGCATTGCACTATTTACAACATTTAGATTTTAGAAGAAGACTGATCCGTGTACTTAGATTTAACATCGGTTGAGGTAGGTCGGACATCAAGTTGATAGTTTGATGTGTTTCCTCTGTGGTATCAAGCTGCACTCTGTCCTAAATAGTTTTAAGTGGATGTCAGGATGAGCCGAAGGTTTAAACTGTTAATACAGGACTACAACGAAATTTAATTATAACGCTTCATCCCTGGAACGTTTGGGAGGGACGCGGCCTATCGCGTGAAGAGTCAACCCTTCGAACTTGTGGGAGGGGCAACGTCTACCACGCCAAGATCAAAATCGATAAAAAATTCAATTAATGACTGTATAAATTGAATTTTCGTCAAAACATCTCGGTGGAATATCTTCTACTTGTCTAACGTTTTGGTATATTACGTCGATCACGGATTGACTGAACTCTACCCTTTTGGTGTGTCTAGATTAAAATTTACTTAAGATTTTTTTTCCGAGACATGTTGTTCTCTCTCCATAGTGACGTCTCTTTGTCCCCAAGTGTTGATTCATTTTAGAGGAACAGAAATAATCCTGAACCGGTAATAAATCTTACTTAACTTTGTTATCTTTTTATGTCCACTTTTCATCTTTCGTATTTGTTTATGATATGAACAATATGGTTCCTAATGACAAAACGTAACCATCAATTATCGATCAGTGATCAAAGATCGATAATTTGTGATCATCTGCCATGTTCACTCCAAACTACAATGTTTGTCTATCCGACCCTGTTCCAGCCATCCTTAATCCCCGAGACATTCGATCTCGAATCCGAAATGAAGCTCTTACCCTTGACCTTCGATCTTGAACTCTGACCGGATGTCTCTTAGCCTGTCCAATCGACACGTCTTGAGGGCCGACCCCAAGTTCGCAAAGGGACGTCTTCTTTCGTCTACAATTTCCCCCTTACTCTGCGACCTCGACCCAATCCAACAGAACAATTCCTAAACCGAAATTCTGAACACTCGCCCGGAATATCTTAACAGTCTACATGCTCGACCCCATAACCCGAAATAATTTCAGTAGATGCATACAAGTCAAGTATCTGGATTGAAATTGTTGGGAAGTAATGTCTGACTAAATGTATATCAACAGGAACTGAAGATAGGCCAAAACAAAAGGAAAGACAACAAAAGGGACTGATTAGACACCAAAACAAAGGAAAGAAACAACAGGAATTGAGAAAACACCTAAAAAAGGGAAGACAACAACAGGAACTTAGGAGACACCAAAACAAAAGGAAGACAACAACAGAAACTGAGGAGACACCAAAACAAAAGGAAAGACAACAACAGAAACTGAGGAGACACCAAAAGGAAAGACAACAGAAGGAACTGAGGAGACACCAAAACAAAAGGAAAGGAGACCTGAGTCAAGTGTGTACCTACATGTAATGGGGGCACAGGCAATACAATATGGACTGAGGGAGACATGAATATTTGTTTACTCGAGATATGTTACTCATACGAATAGGACGAAGCGTTTAATTTCTCCCTTAAAATATGACGATATCAAGTTTATTATACTAGATGAAAAACTGAATACGCACAGTGCGATAAGTCATTTCATTATTATATATAAATAGATAACATATACAAGAGCTTGTGAAGGGGATACACAATTTGTCCCCCACCAACGTGATCAAATGTATCCAATCACCGTCACTGTTACAGTAAAATGATAGGTATACTTATTCCAGGTATTGCAGTTTATAATTAAACAGTACCATAATTTCACACATGTTATACCCTAATCCATAACTTTTTCTTTCATGAGCGTTTTGCTGTGTCAGAGAAAAACGGTTTTGTTTATGAAGAAGACGACTGGAAATCAGGTGAATCAGGGTCCGTATTCATGAAACCGTTCTCATGCTCATATTTTGTACTCGAGCCCATTTTTTCCCCAACGAAAAATTGATAAAAATATCACAATTTGACAACGGTTTAAAAGACTTTTGAAACGACCTGAAACAGAACACCCATTTCAGTGGTAAGACATTACACTTTTACTATGTCACGTAATTATAGCGAGTTACAAGAAAGTTAGTTTGAGCACAGGCTCACGGATTGAGCATAAGAACGGTTTCATGAATACGGGAACCTGATGGCGACCCTTTAAGACAACGAGTCCTCCGCATTGTACATTGCCAGGATTTGGAGAACTAAATAGAAAGATGGGTTGTACGGAAAGAGCACTGACCTCATCAATTATTTAGTTGGTATCACATTACTAGTAACAAAATATTTAATCAACATGAGGAAATAAAGGTTCGATCACCGCAAGTAATTAACGTCAGGAAATGGAGGCCGAGCCATTAAGATCACCCATTGTCAATGTTTGCGGAAATACACGCAAACACACGACCAACAGATATATTTTTTTCCCACACACGTGTTAACTTTTCATTATACAAGTTTATGTAATAATACAAAAACGTTCGGTTACAAAACCGTTATTTTTTTTATTTCTTTTTTACATGATTTTACATGCTAGTCGTAAAGTTCAAATGTGTTGCCATCGCGCTCGTGTGATTCTTGTTTAAATTATCTGGGACCTAGATTTCATCACTACAAAACAAATGCGACATGCCATTTCTACGCCTGTCGTGTGCCTGTAATAGCACATGAGAATCGTGTATGCTTTAATTTAAGATATCCCACGCTTTTTATACAATTACAGAGCCCCATGTCCCTTGCAACATTGACATGTCGCTATCAATTAACGCTATCTTAGCAGAAACAACGGCATGCCAGCGATATCAGATACCAGGGAATGACAAGACAATAGGCGCGCTGCCATTTAAGTATGCTGGTCTTTGAAAGCCGGTCGCATGCAAGCTTTCAAACGAAGTGTACATGTAACATGTTAACACTACGGACAGGTATAAAGAAAGATAATATATATTTCTTCATTTTACAAAAGATTGCAAGTGTCCTAAAATATGAACATATACGCAAAGGGACCGGATTGATTCGGACTCAAGTATTCAAGAACAAAAACCAGGAAACACATAGAATTTTTATTTATCTATTTATTTTAAATTTCGATTTACTGAAACTGAAGTATGTCACCTATAATGTGTTCGGCTGTTTTATATAACTGTCTGGATAAAGATTTCCGGAGCAATGAGTATCAGGCCGGATAAACATAGTCTATGTTGCGATGTTAAGGTTGTTTAAGTGTAACTCAAATAGTTTTGTCTTTAATTAATTGGTGTTTCTTTAGGTCGAACTATATGTGTCCCTACAATAGTCGACGCTTTGTCTTAATACTCAGTATGAACGTTGTACATCGATACACAGACTGAATAATGAGATCAGTCAACTTGCTCACTGATTTAAAAATATCTTCAAACCTGATAAAAAGCATTTTTCTTGGTATGCGAAGATTTAAGCCCTTTTCTGTATTTCAGTATATATATTACCAAACATGAAAAGACAAAAAGGATTTATGTTGCAATTTGTTCCGGGTAGGGCTTGTTCCGGATTTGAATTTCTGAAGTAACTCCCAACGTCATCTATGTTTTATAATTAGTTGGACAGCGCCAATATGACCATGATCACAGTTAGACACGTGACCGTGAGGCGGTCATTTTGGGCCAAAACACAGCTACCAGGCGTTGTATGTAAATAGCATGGCTGTGCACAATATCTATAAACATTTGTTTGTTTTAAAAATGGGTCGTCTTAAATGAAATGAGTTCTGATTAGATTAGACAGGCTATATTTTTTCATCAATAAATTACAGCAGCCTTCGAATCTCATGTCAAGTTTAACCATTACGAGCTGTATTTGATCCCAGTGAAATTAGATTTTTGATCATTATTGTTTTTCAACAAAGGTTTTACAATTCAAAGCCTTCAATTGTACCGATTGCCCGAAAGTAATCATGCATTTCTTGAAAACAACGGCAACGAAGAAATATTGCCACGAAGGCGACGACGACGACGACGACGATGATGATGACGTGAAGGAAGGAATATTTAAAAGGGGGCTAAAAACTAGAAAACATCGATGGTGATTTATTAATACTAATGCTCTTGTATTCATTCCAGGTTTGGTGTGGTTCTTCTTATTGTCTCAGTTCGGGTCATTTAGGACGTGCCTCCATGTGTGTAATGTATGCGTGTTTGCTGGTGGCGGTACCTTGGTGTATTTGCCTCCTTGCGATAAAGCAGATCTAGATCATTACCAGGTACCAGTTATGCTGCATCTTCGAAATTGAAGGGTTCAGCTTTCGATATTCATATTTTTTCTTCGTATCTTTCGTTATTTCGTAACGAAATCGCAGGCTCATGGTTAGCCATTTGATTGGTTTCAGACAAGAAAACTGACCAATCGCTAGGCAGATGCATGTTCCAGTCCTATGAAGGTAACAAAGGAGCTACACCAAAATCAAAGATAATCATAATTTATATCGATATGCCGTTGCGCGAGTCCCTCTATTTTGTTTCAAAGAGATCACAGGTATGCAGGAATCCGAATTTTTTTTTCCAGATATGTCAGCTGATACATGTATCATACACAAGGTGGCGCGCGCAGAGGTTTTGATTACGTCATCGCATATTCCAGGTATGTAAAGGATACCGAGAAAGGAACTCTTGTATTTCGAAGATGGTTCTGCTGAAGATGATGAAAATGAAAGTCAGGATCAATTCTGATCACGATTTATATCTTATAAGTGGAGGCACGGTAGTCGTTACTCCGCTTGTTCCAGTCTACTCAGCTGTAAATGAGTACGTGGTTAGGCAGTGCTTGAATTGTAGAATGCTAGCTGTGAGCGCCGAAATGGCAACGCCGGCTGTATGCTCCCCTGGGAGTTGAGAAAGATATTGGCTGGTTGCAAAGGCCTTATAACCATGGATAATCGTTTGTGAACCACTTTGAGACGACCTATGAACTAAGTCGATTTTGTGTCCATATAAACGTGCAATGTTTTTTTAAATTAAAATAAAGATAATTATTAATAAATCCAAATAATTCCCGTTATATTTTCTAGGATTTTAAATAGGCAGACGCTTAAACATGGGACATGATCATTTTCCGAATATGTACCAGATATGTACCGAATATGTACCAGATATGTACCGAATATGTACCAGATGTGATAAAGGATGGAGGAAACATATTGCATAAATATCACAGAAATTTGAAAAAAATGCAGCAAAATAGTAATGAAAAAGCAATAAAGCAAAAATATGGCAAAAGTTTCCCTAATTACGTAGCGGCCAAAGAACTGCAGTAGTGTGAGTTTCAGCCAGGTTTGTAACATATGATATCAGGACTTCAAATTGAGACGGCCATTTAGGTAAGTTACACAGGGCACCAACATTTTATAAACTTTTTTACTCGCGATCAAATTATGATGACGTCCAGGTAAAAGGACTTGGGACGTTTTGGGTCACTCTTTGGCCTAATAAAAAGTAAAAATTTCAACTTGAATGTATTTACCAATTTCATCATATTTGTAAATTGGGGCTACCTTTCTTGGTGCATATTGTTTTTTTCAATGCGCCTTCATAGATGCACTATCATAGCAACAAATTGCGATGCTATACAGAAATAGCAAATATATTGAGTTTTTGACCAGTAAACATGCAGAAATGAAAACATCCGCATGTGACAAAAAAGAATTCCTTTCTGACATGAACACTGGTATGACAATGATTAAGCATGTCCAATATTTATTTGTTTGGTGCATGCGGAGGCTTTCAACAATTGAAGAGTGTTTAGTTAATTTGCTTCAAAATTGCCAATTTTCAACCAAATAGCGCACAACAGACGATATTCACACATTTTATTATGAAAATGCGGATTCATGTTTCTCTTTGTAATGCCATATCTCCTAAACCAGTTGGTCTAAAACTTTATCTATTCCAGATTATGAATTTAACAACTTTTTCTAAATTCCCGTCGAGGCCGGAAATGACCCTCAAAGCCCCTTGTCCTTTGAAATCCATCTAAAAGCGCTCCAAAGCCACCGGGCGCATCTTTAGAGTGCAATTAATACATTTTGAAATATTGTTAGCGTTGTTTTTTCATATGTTGCAATCAAAATGCCTAATGGCTATAGAAAAGTACAATTCCGATATGATTAATTTAAACTTCCTTGTCGAACTTATTTTAGTACATTTCTATATATGTTTAATCATCCTCGAATTTCCAGGGGTTATAAGAATAAAAAGTTTCACTTTCTTCCCAAACAATGCATGTTTTAAACGTGTCGCAACGTCACAAGACCGACTGGTCCCTTTGTCAAGCTAAACTAATCGACTGGCTAGTAAACAGCTACATAATGTATATTAAATTGATGAATTTCATTTTCGTTGTCGGTATATTTCATGTTATGGCTTTAATTTAAACGGTTATTCCTTTCTTCTTACTGAAGATTCAAGGGTTACGCGCACTTAGACAGTAAGTGAGTGAGCGTTACCCCTGAAATATCGAGCATGGGAATATAAAGCATCCGTTTATCGAAATAGATTCACCATTATATTCAGCGACAAAAAATCTCTTACATAATTTATTGATTCGCTGATGACAAGCTTGAACATCAAAGCATGTTCTGGATACATATTTAATGGAGGAACTGCGGTTTTTGAAAAGATTGCAAAAACAATTAAGATCTCAGACAACCTGTAGAATTATTCATGATTTCATTAAAACTTAATTATCACACCAACCGAACGTCATTTCTTTCTGTCATTTGTTCATGTTTGACTGTCGGTTTTACGAACCATGCGACGGGTATATATTAAAGCTAACGTTAATGCACTGCTGAGGCAGACACTAATAGACGTCCAGGTAAAACAACTGGTCGATCACAACCTTTGTCGATCTTCCCAATCAACAGTCAGAGACAGTTACTGGCGACATATATAAAATCTGAAGTCAGCAGTACCAGTTTAGTGACAGCTGATCCGCAGACATAACAAAGTGCTGCTAACAGTTATTGCATGGTGTTATTGTGACAATTCTGAAGAAATGGATGACTCTTTCAATTAAAACCGTTACATGGAATATACTGACAACGAAAATGAAATTTATATATTTAATAATGCTGTTAATTTCCGTAGACGCCTCAGATGTAAATAAACGTATCAAATTTACCAGAGTACAGCGTGTAGCCCAACAGGACCTCAGTTTGTATAAACTCAATTCAAATACCGGAATGCGAAGTTCCTTTGAATGTGCAATTCTGTGCGAAAAAGAAGGATGCCTCTCGTTTTCATATACAAATACCGACAAAAGGTGCGTCACTTACTCCCAAACGCTCGACGAGGATCCGACCGCTGATGTGTCCATGACAACTAAATATTTCTCAAAGGGTAAGTGTCTTGATCTATTACTCATACACATATTAGGGATAACCTTGGAACCAGCTACTATCAGATACCCTGAAGGTTTAGGTAAAGGACGGGTTTGTTGTGTGCCACTTTATGTCGTAATCGCCGACCTATGTATAATCGGGGGTGGGGGTTTGTTCCATGTCTTCTGCGTACGAGACACGAAGATACCAACATTGATCTGCTGCCACAATTGCAATACTTGGAATCTATATCTCATATGTATCTTATCTTATCTTATCTTATCTTATCTTATATGTATCTTATCTTATAATATCATTCCCTTTAGTTTTCGGTGGTTTCTCCCTAACCAACTTAATATAACCCCAGCTGCTGTTCCAAGGAAGTTAGACATTCTTGAACAGGTTCGTCCAACAGACTAGTTCGCTAGGGTATCCTTCCGTAACGGTCTTATGGCCATCATGAGGACCGGATTTTCCAAGAATGAGGTATCAATGTTTACTATATACTAAGACATATTTTGGACTCGTTAATAGGTTTGTTTGAAGACATCAAAGAGGATAATTAATTGTTTGGAGGAAACATTACAGTTTCTGAACACTTAATTTCACCGCAAGATGTTTTTGTTGGTACCTTCTAAGTAACTGATGATAACTGGTGAGGTTTGAATTGTTTTTAATGTTATTTGATTATAGGAAGATTAGGAGCATTTGATTCACCATTCTTTCATCATGGATCTTTGCGTAGTAAACTTCTCCTCATCTTTCTGTCTGTCAACTCAGTAATAATTATTTATCTTCAAAGTCCCTCCTCCTTGACGTTTTCTCATACCAATCATTTCAATACACCCCTAGGTATATAATCCAAAGACAAAACCTATTAAATTCTCTGTCTCATTCCGGCTTAACATTCAACTAAACCTCCATTTAAATCTCGACTTAAACCTGATTGAACATTTAGTAAATAATATCAATATACTAACTAGGGGAAATAACCACCTTAGTCATGATCCTAATTCTGCTATTTGTGTCTGTGTTCAGAAATACATTGAGTCTACTAACAGACTTTGAAAAACTGTTAATTCTAGTACCAATGTGTATGTATACATGTCTATATGTATACATGTCTATATGTATACATGTCTATATGTATACATGTCTATATGTATACATGT
>JAUMHH010228229.1:0-11824 GCA_032359455.1 Chlamys rubida
AATTTGCATTTATATTTTTGAATTTAATTTCGTTTTCCTTGCACAGAGTCTGACAACTTGTGCTATTATAACTAGGTTTAAAACAAAATCCATTTTAAAACTTCAACAAGATGATGATTTTTTAAAAGAAAGTTCATAACATAAAGTCTGAAATTTATATATGTCATTTTTACGAATTATTATAAGCGTGCATGAACAAAAAATACTTGCAACGAACTTAATGGTATATTAAGTCAATAAATACTGTATGCCGGAAAATTTTCGCCCAGTCAAATTTTCGACCTTCGCCGGTAAAATCCATTTTTCCCCCAGTTATAATTTCTCCCTTCACCTTTAATCACTATTCATATTATGTTGTTTATTAATATTTTATGTAATAATAAATTCGCTCTCACTACGGAGGCCGAAAAAGGCGAAAATTAAACTGCGGCGAAAATGTTCAGGTACATTGTATGTAGTACAATGATATGAACTTAAACGACGTTAAACACATATAATGCCTTCGTTTTACATTGATGTATGTACATGAAAAGGTTTCATATTCATTATTCATATTCTAATATCAAACTTATATAATTGAAAATTTGAATTCCGTTATATATTGGTAACTCTGAGAGAAAGAGAGAAAAATGTTTGGTTTGGTTTTTTGTGTTTTTTACGTCCGATCAACAGCTATGGCCTTTGGACGTGCCAGGTTTGGTGGTGGAGGAAAGCCGGAGTTCACGGAGTAAAACCAACGACCTATGGCCAGTACCAGGCAAATGCCCCACGTAGGCCTCGAACCCGCGACCCAGTGGTGGGGGACTTGTGGAAGCAGATTGTCAGACGCCTAACCACTTGCATTGGCCACCGTGGCCCCAAGAGTTCACAATAAATAAATGGCGGATTGAAAACTCATGAACACTCGGTCCGAGATTTGTTTTCAATTATTAGGGAAAGAGATAAAACACAGCATGTCAGACATATAAAGCAAAAAATAAGCTTATTTTAACACAAATATAGATTGCTAGCCATTACATGAGCAATGTATCATAGTACAATGGAAGGGAGATAACTTTTACTACCGAAGCATCATTGATTGCAATCGACGTAAACATTCTGATATATGAATTCTGTCAGTTGGAGCTCATCTGGACAATTGAGATCATATAGCGTCCATTTGAATACATTTTATTTGTTTTTATTTTCCTGGAACGGCTCGGTGAGTGTTATTTACTGAGATCTTAATTGCGAAAAATATGATGAATATCATGACAATCTTAGAAAAAGAAATGGAACTAACGATTAATAGGCGCTATTTTTGTTAATCAAATAAACAGTTTCCTGTGAATGATCGTGATTATTGCAGAACTAGAAAGCTAACAACCAGATATTGATATTGTAGTGAAAACTGATATAAAACGTTTTGTATGCGCCTTTTTGTAAGCTATTAAATACACTACCTATACACATAATACATTATTATTATTATTTTATCCGACCTTATTTATTTCTGCAAAAAGACCTTTTCCCCTGATTTTACCGACACATACCCACATCCAACCAAACTTTTCAATAACCCTTTCTATCCGATCTAGGTCAGTTATGACTACAGTGTTGTTCCTTCGACGACTAGTATACAGTATTAACCTATTAATGCTTAAGTACAATTGTTTCTTCTGTTTTTATTGGTCTTTATAGACAGAAGAATCAGTCCTTTCGTTCATTATTTGGTTGCACATCTTTAAGTAAACAGAAACAAATGTGCATTCTTTTACATCAACCATTTTGCAGATTATATACTTGCAGTAACATGTAAATAACAATAATTTGAGGTTCTTTTATACTGCTTTATCACAACCTAGGTCGTGTCAAAGCGGATCACACATTATTACCCGTGTGCAACCAATTTCTTTCTCAACTCCCTTGGAAGCATACAGCTGGTGCTGCCATTTAGGCTACGCAATCAAACGAAAAACAATTAGAATGCAAGTTTAATATTATCACTAACAATGAAAATATTATAATTTTTGAAATGTATTGAAATTTAGTTGTTAAATTTATAGAAAATATTGAGTAATTGAAATTGTACTTAAATCAGAAATGTGGACTATCCTTTATATTTTGGAATATTTTCTGGAAAGGCTAACTTTCAGAAAACTTTGTCGCAAATTTGTCAACATAAATGAAACTGACCTGTTAGAGGATAAGCATTCAAGATAAATCTAACAACACTATCATATCCGGAGATCTATGCTGCTTGGAAATGAGGTGACAAGAAACGGCTTTCATTTCACACTCCGCATTTTACATTGTAAAAGGGAGGCAGTATTGATAAACAGTTGTGCCGTTTTAAAAAGAAAATGACGCAAGAAATAATATAATTTTTAAAATTTAATAAGTATATCATCACAAATAAATTGTTCATCAAATATATATATATTGCACTTATCATATGTATAAACATTGCATGGTTATTGATCACATTTACAAAGATTCTGTCGACGACAGCGCCAAATTCAAACTGAAATAATCCGCGTATTTACTTCCGGTGAAAGTTGTGATTTGTCCCACTTCCTGTGTGATTGCTTGTATTAACTGTACCGTGTGACCTCCCTCTCGATCATCCCCATATCCAGACTGTCGTTTATATGACGTCACTGTCGGGCTTTCTGATGTTTTTAGTCCTTCTAAAACGAGGCCTGACTCCCCTGAACTCGATGTCTGCATCTGCAAAATGCAATATAATAAAACTTGTTTAACATCCATGTTTTCATATTATTTTAGAAATATGCCATCATAATATTATATTGCTCCTAATTAGGTTTAAAGATGTGCTAAATGATACGAGGAATATGAAAAAAATGACGGTACTACTTAATATCCTTTAAACCCAAATACACTGAATGTTCAATCACATGCGACTATTACAATTTCAATTTGTCCTGTAATGTATAAGCATTGCCACATCTCTTGGCACATCAGCCTTTTATACATCAGCCGTTATATTTCCATTTCCCGATCTTGGTACGTCGGCATTTTACCCCTCTTCTGCCATTGGACCTGTATGACTGTTTTGTGTTGATTGTTAGATTAAATACATAAATAAAAAAGAAACTTACCATTATAATTTTGCCTATTCGGACTCCATCTTTGAGCTGAACGATCCAGTTAACTTTCTGGTAGCTCGACAGGACTACTGTTATATCTTCACCGTTCTTTGCTCCTTTTATTTCGATAACTGTTCCCTCCGAATCTCCCATTCCAAAGACACTGAACACGTGAATGGCGTTTCCTTCCAATCTCCTTTGCTTACAGCTGTACACGGATATTCTCTCGCCATTTTTAGAAGCCTGTGCATAAGTGACGTCATCATTTTGCATCACACATCCGTCAACATCAGCTGCAAAAGTATTTTTTTTTTACATAAAAACATTTTTTCAAAATTATCATTTTGCAAATGTTGATGAATACATTAAGCTCATTTGGATATGACAAGTCTAATATTAATACTGCAAATTTTTAATATTATGCAAAATATGTTATTGTTGTAATTTTTGAATAAGCCTTTTTCTGCTGGTTTTCTTTGCATGTATGTATGTATGAGCTGACAATTGAGAGCACCCCTGCAGAATCGGGGGGTTTCTTCTTTTACTTCTGCTTCTTGGTACGATAATATCACCCCAAGGTAGCAATATTGTGTTGGCAGAAAAAATCTCATAGTTGGAACTTCTACCAAAACAATCAATGTGCAATTTCAAAACGTGTATATTCTGAAAACAGCAATGTTGCTCTTATTATGGTCGATTTAGCTAGGTTGGACTGTAGAGCTGTAGAACTACTTACGTAAGCAGGTACCAGAGTTGTACCCGTATCCTCCACACCTGCAAAATCCATCCAAACATTTTGACCTAAACTTAAAAGCTGAAAAATCCCAGCAGATTTTGCGACACGGTGTCCGATGAAAAGACATTTTGTCCCCGACAGCTGTAATAACAAAACAAACATATATTTTGAAACTCGAGAATAACTGAATGCTGATAAATTATGATAATTTCATTTTTTTTTTTATATAAGAGGATATAACGTAATAAAAAGGAATATAGATGAAATTAGATACCTGGAGTATCAGGAATTCCTCTAAAACATTGAAATTGTGCAAATCAGGAGTGAAACAAATTATCTTTTTCGACTATCGCGTTACGCAATTAATATGAATTCTATACTGGGAAACCAGAAAAGGAGTTATCTAAATTCCGGAGAGCATCTTTTCGACTAAGGTGTGACACAGTGTCATGCTTTTGTCAACTTACATTGCGTTTGGGTAATTGGTTGTGTTGATACGCGCTCTTCTTCGTGTTCTAGAACATCACTATCATGTTCTGTCATATCCCACTGTTGAAGTAAAACATTGTCATAATATTATTACTCAACTTGCTTAATTTTGACTGGAAATGGACGTTTCTGTGTTATTTCTCATTGACATGTGATAATCGAGCTCACATTTCTGTGCGATTTCTCATTTCTGTTTGATAGTCGAGTTAACATCTGTGTGTTAATGAGAGAAACGTGAGCACTATTTATCATTAATTACTTTTGAGAAACAAGAGGACAGCACTTAATAAATTAATATTAATATGTACCAAACGGCATCAGTTAACTGTTTGATTTCCAATAATAAATATTTGAAACGACATGAACTTGCGGTAGGAAATCTGACAAACCTGTTGTATAGGAGGATTTTGTGACGTCTTTCGTAGAAGTTCCCAGACAGCAAAGGCAGTAACAAATGCTGTTATCACGACTACCAGGCCGCATATCATCAACATTTTCCTCTTCCTTCTTGTCTTTTCGTCTGTGTCCTTAGGTCGATTACAGCACGTGTCCAAGCAGACACGTGACCTCTGATACTCCCTCGTCAGTTGAACCTTGGTTAAAAACACTGACCGAATATTGGAAGGAAGCGTCCCATCGTCCACAGAATAGACAAACTGAGGGGAATCATGTAGCCCTGGGGAATCCTAAAAAAGGAATATTATTAAATAAGTGAATAAATAAATAGAAAAACCCTGAAATGAAATGTATCAATAAGGTTTTGACAACAAATACAATACGATGCAATACTGTAAACTTGGAAATCTTAGCTGCATTTAAAATTTCGCCTTTTTCGCCTGTTCCCCCATCCAACTAGTGTAATGTTTAAATATAAGCAATGCAAACGTTACGTCAATAAGACATTTTAACAATTTATCAAGGTTTTTACTGGTTAACACGTTGTCAGTATAATGTAACCAGACGGAATAGTGTGCTGGATTGCATTCGGCATAGTATTTCAATGCGGTAGCACTCCAAAGTCGGCATCAGATCTGAGCTATCGCAAGGAGGCAAATACACCAACATACCGCCTCCCGCACAGTTGATGCTATTTCCTCTAATACTGAAAGTAAAGCAGGGAACAACAACTATCATTTTGGTATGTCCCGAAAAAGGGACAGAACTCATTGCATTCCTAAACTGGGCGAATGTTGAACACAAATGTGATTTATTACCAAGCAAGACGCCAGGAAATAAGAGGTTATTAGAAGTGGACAGAAAGATAAAGATCCCAATTATTACAATTTTTAAAATTACAATTACAAAATACAGATTTATTTTGGTTGATTATGTGTTCCCAATTAGAGGCCACAAAGGCAAATCCCCAATTCTGCAGGGGGTTGCCACATTAGTCGCCTCTTACGATACATGCAGTGGGTAACCGCAGGTGTATTATTTTCTCGGTTCCCCGACCTGCAGGGTTGACCTTAGCTGTAAACACGACGTTAAACAATATGAACCAAACCAATCATCCCGTACCCTCCCTGCCGTGAAACCTTGCGCCTCGTAGAGGTGGCTTAACCATTTTCTTGTTGAAATGCTTACACAATATGTATATACAGTTCATGTTATATTAAGTGGATATCAAAGTTCAATAAAATGTGTTTCGATTTAAAATGGTGTGCATTCCGGTTATATTTTTTAAGAGTATCAAATGAACTTGATCAATTCCGGCATCATCATCTTTAACAAAAGGACCGCTATTACAAACTAATCGATATCAGATACATAGGACCTGGTGAGATTTAAACTCGCGAAAATGGATGTTCCTTATATAATTGACAGTTTAGCGTATACCAACTGAAAGTTTGGATCTCATACCTTTGCTGCTAACTTGTAAACCTGTGAACATGTGCGCATGCGGGGGAGTTTAAACTAATTATATTCACACGGCGTATTTAAAATATCTCTTATTAACTAATATAGCTTCTTTGGTATTCTGTGTATCTGAAGACGTTGCCGTGTATTGTTACCAGTCAGTCAGGTGTATGTTATACAGCTGACGCTCTGCCATGAGTGAATGATTTAGATGTGGGAGCTTTAAGGCAATCCTATTTAACCTTGACGGTAAGTGTATATATACAACAGGGCCTTTTCAATGTGATGTGTATTACTGGCGATCTTATCTGATAAACAAATTGTTAAATTGTGGGAAAATTTTCTTCATTTCGTTTTAAACTGATTCTCACTCGAAACATTCACTGCCCTCATCAGACTTGCTTTATCCAAATGTTTATCAAACATGTATATATATACGATACAAAGTTTTCTTATTATTGAAAAGAAATCATGTTTCTGTAAATGTAATTTGACATCGCAATGCTTACCAGAGTTTATTTTTGAAAAAAATAGTTTAAGTAATGTTTTATTCAATAAGTTAGTAGTAAAAGAAAGATAAGAATAGACATGCATCAAAGTTGTGAACAACACCAATTGCTCATTACATGTAGTGTAAACACATTTTATAACTGATGTAAATACAATTAAGAAGTGCCATAGGTTTGTTAAAATAATCTATACGGAAAAATTCGAGAATATAATTTTAAATTTAAAAAAATATCTTGTCTTCAATATATGTACAAATCCTTTTTTTTCTTGACCTTTACCTAAATTCTTGGTCATAATGTTATTTGATATCTTTTCAAAGTTTTTCAATTTCATCAAGTTGGCCTGCCAAAAATGTCCACTGCACTTAATTTTGAATCTTTATGAGGTCTTTTTGATTAATATTAAAGTTAATAACTTGAAACTGACAAGAGATTTGTTATGTGTGACGGCATCGAGGTACACGTGTTATCAAAACAGTTCATCTCTATAACCCAGATAAATATAAACAGACCACTTCGTCTCGACTCTCTACTGCGTGCCTAAGAATAACTATGCTCATTTCCATATCAAATCAGGCTATTTATAAAACAACCTTCTGTTTGTTTGGTCCTCAAACACGGAAACGTGTGGAATTATTTTTATGACACAACATATTTTTATACTACGTAGGAATGCATTAAGGCATTTAAATGATCCGAAACATACCTTGTTATTTTATCAATCGGCGAATAAGTGTTTATGGCCTTAACGCTAACCGAAATAGGTGAAATACAACACAATAGAAATACAAGTAAACATGGAATAATGTAACACTTATACTGGTTCAGACACTGATTCGTAATTGGCAGAGGAGAAAAATATAACATTGTGTTTACTATCACAAGACAAAAGTGTCCAGAAATAGTATAAAGGAGGAATACTGGAAATGAATAATTAATAAATTTAAATTTTAGCAACTCACCTTTAACGGAATGCTGTATTCCTCATTATCTCTTTTCTCTTCCATATCAATGAATAATATATAACTGAATATAATGATATCACAAACAGTCCTGTTATACCTAATAGTGTATATTAATAATATATGAGATATAGATGTTGACACTGTCCGTTATAAGTCGTCTGAGTGAGGTGCATATTCCAACTGAGCACCTTTTCTGTATTCCTGTTTATTTATTATTAACGAAGGCCTCGTAAAAATCTGTACATTTTCAGGTAATTAATAAGATGGATTTGATACGACGCTTAAATCTCTTCAGTCGTCAGATGGCAAACATCCCTCATCTGTTGTTGTAGACCGCACGCTTCACACATGTTGTTCTACCTGCCGATCTGTCAACAGTATTCTATCACCTGCTGCTTCAGCTCCAACTCGTATTTCAAGCACAACAGGTGGAAGACGGACTACCCTGCACAGGTAAATTCAACAGGTAAAACGGGATAAGGCAATTCGAACAGGTGAGAAACGAGTTACCTTTAAAAGGTGAAAGCTAGATTGGAAAGAGGCAATTTAAAAAATGATTGGGTGTATTTTCGGTTACGTTCTAGGTCAGTGAATATACCCTTTATCGCTTTCCAGTGAGCGTATGGGATTATTTGATTTGACAGCTATGTTAGGTTGTAAGATTGGCGTTGGCCCGTTTTTGTGAGCCAATATAATTGAAGACTGCTATTAGCTATATGCTTTTAACATGTACGGTGTGAAGCTTCTGCGTCCGACAGGCACAAATATTAGTTTACTTTACACTATTTACGTAGTATTTAAAGTGAATAACTTTTCATTAAAATATTTATAAATTCAAATAACTCCATATTCCTTGTTTTCGGGTGATAAGGTTTTATCCAGAATGCATTTTTGGTGATAACCTCCAATATATTTTAAGATATTGTTAGATGGAAAATGTGTGATCACTAACGGTTGAGTTAGTCAGGCTGTCGACACCATACCTCGTCGGTGGTCTTGTGAACGTTGGTGGTTTACATCTATTTAACATAGTTTCTTACTGTGTAGATAACATCTTTAAACAAGATAATCGTAAAATACTCGAGGAGCAAAAACAAGCTATTGTGTCTTAGACAAAAACCGTTCCCCGTTGATAAAAGGTTTGTGTACAATTTGACTCAGAGTGAAATAAGTAAAAAATGCCCAAGCGCCATTATGCAAAGACAGGAATTAACTTAAAGTCTATACGAATACAATTACGCGAACTGAAGAGAACATATTATACCAAAATCATTACTTATAAGACATCCCATCCATTATGTTTTGTATTTTAAGTTTTAACAGTTTTTATATGTCATATTTAAATTAAAAGATTACTGACTGAGACAAACTTTCAGATTATTTCTGTTTTCGTGTAGTATACGTAGCAGCTTCAATATTTGACATTTTATGAACATATGGGAATATGTGATACATATTTATATCATATACCTTAATATGGTCATGCATGGATGATGTTTAAACTTTTTTTTGTAATATTAAAACGTAGCAATGCTTTATTAGATGTCAATAACATATTATTAATAAGTGGGAAAAATGTGGGTTTAACAATATTAAAGACTGAGATTTTATTAATGATTTTTTTAAACTGGCCTGAAAATAATTCCCGCCTCATTTGTCTTGTGATTCTTGGCAAATGGAGATTGAAAAAGTGTGGTTCAAATATAAGAGCCAAAGTTTCAATCTAATACATTTGATCGATAGCATGTACACTGACCTTAATTTAAAACAATAACACTACATCCAGCTATTTATGTTCTATTTAGTGTATCTTCCGTGGAATTGTTATTTTACAATAATTACAAAACAAACGTTAAATACATCGTGAAAGGAATCATAAACAGGACCCGAAGTCTCTCAACTTAACCCTTTCATCACTGTAGACCATGATGGACTCATCCAGATCAATGCATGGTAGAGTCTACTAAAGTTACATAGGGGTGAAAAGGTTAAGACATTTGACTTTATGGATGTATGTTTTATTCGTTGATCCATATTTTCCGCGAAAATTGTCAATCTTAAAAGCAAACAGCGAGGAAACATGATATTTCATAGATATTTCAGTTTCTTGTTATATTGGCAACTATTACAGGTAAGTGGAGTATCGTGTTATAACGATTCAAACATAATAATATGATGAGAAACAGCTGAGTTACTAACAAGTACATTGGTTCATATTGTATTTTTTAGTAATATGAAGTTATACTTGTCAACCCCTTATCTTCTTCTGAATCAAGTAATGAATATGTCATCTGGACCCGGATCTTAAACGCATGGTCAGCTATAGAACAAGTCATTACAGATTTTTCTTCTTGTATATTTTCAAAAAATATTGAAATTCAAAATTAAATCTGCATGTAAAAGGATACAAAATGATTATCCAAAGACAGAAATAAAACAAACAGTTTTAAATTTTCAAACATTTTTTCCTCAAAGCGTTTTGACAAGATCTGTTAAATATATGGCAAGCTAACAATGCTTTAAAGTTGTCTCAACAAGCAGAGGAGCGATAACCAACTGTTACACTGTTTTAAATATCTATTAATGTGTCATCCGATAGCCACAGCTAATAATTGTTTCACGGTCGACTGCCCTGCTGAGACTAAACTACCATACCCCTTTTGCAAGCGGCATTTCCCTCGGAACATAGAGTACTATAATTGAGCGCCAAGGTAGCATATCTCCCACGACTACGAGAAGACCGTTACCTGCCCAAAATACAGGTAAAGTGATTCACAGATTGGCTGTTTTATAGGTTATTAAACGTGGGAAAATGACATGTGCAGAACTTAAAAAAAAAATTCATTTGAATCTAGTTTTATCAAATTTTTCTAGCTTAAAGATACGTAAAGTAAAAATGTTATTTTTTATTTCTTTTCAAAGCAAATGCAGAGCTATGAGTATTATTATGTATACTATTTACGCGTTGTCATTTTAGTCCTAGGGTGAGACTATTTTGTTTTAAAATTAAAAATTATTTAATTTCTAATATCTTAAAATTGAACTTAGTATGTGATGAAGCTGACAAGTTTGATGCGACGGGTATGTTGTCTTCGTCATCATAGAATGATACATCTAAAGATGTGCAAAATATATAATAGGCTTAATAGCGTAAGTATTGTAGCCTGTATTTTATGACTTCAAATGTTATATGAGAAAATATTGCAAAAACAATATTAAGGATGAATCAATATCGGCAAACTCATCTTCTTCGTCATGGGAGAATAGTGATAATGTGGACGCCTTATATAGCACTCGTGCTAGACAGAAATTTGTCAAAAATACATGCTCAGATGAACTGCTTTCATATCTGTTTGAGTAATTAAACTATGATATCTGTCAATGGGCAGCTGTCATTACAAAGTCAATCATACCTGACATGTATGTCTGGTTTTTACAACAGGTGGGCAGATATCATCTTTCACAAGAAACACATTCCTGACGAAATAGAGAAATCTAAAAACACCTTTACATATGTTCAAGGCAGGAAAGCTATTTACTTCGAAAATAGTTACTACTACTTGTTGTTTGCTTCAGACTAATTATTCCTTATGGTTGATATTCGCAAAATAAAAACAAAATACATGCATATATCTTCATTCAGTGTTAAATGTACATAAAACAAAAAAAAGAATGTTATTCGAATTAATCCAAAAATGATTTATCCTGCAAATTAGTGTGAAATAAGATACACTCATGGGGCCCAAATTTCGTGGTTTGTCGAAAAAACACCATTTCAAATTCAAATTCTTTATTTCATCTTGAGCATATACATCTCATCGATTCAAAGGAAAATTTCATAATGAACATTCAAAATCAGCACAGGCTGTACGATACAATCAGCATATGGAATTTATAATTTGAATACAGGTGTTTTTATGAAGTAAGAGCTTGCAAATCAAGCTAGTTGGGAAGCCAACAGAGTAGAACGTAGTAAACATGCATGCTATATGAACTTACCCAGGTTAGTTAATTATTTGATATAACCGGTTGATAATAATTTGATTAATTTATAGACAGAGGGATTAACCGATAATATAATTTAATATATTTACTTCGTAGATCGCTGAAGGAGGGGCATTTTAGAATGAAGTGGAATTCGTCTTCTATATCATTTTTACAGAAAGGACAAAGTCTTAA
>JAUMHH010228240.1:0-11823 GCA_032359455.1 Chlamys rubida
GGTTGATGGTTAAACCCTGAAACATCCAAACATACAGACTTACTAGGTTGATGGTTAAACCCTGAAACATCCAAACATACAGACTTACTAGGTTGATGGTTAAACCCTGAAACATCCAAACATACAGACTTACTAGGTTGATGGTTAAACCCTGAAACATCCAAACATACAGACTTACTAGGTTGATGGTTAAACCCTGAAACATCCAAACAGACAGACTTACTAGGTTGATGGTTAAACCCTGAAACATCCAAACAAACCCTGAAACATCCAAACAGACAGACTTACTAGGTTGATGGTGATACCCTGAAACATCCAAACATACAGACTTACAAGGTTGATGGTTAAACCCTTCAATGTTAATTTAAACTTGATGAGTTGCTTGCTTGTTTTGTCGGTTATGTTTTTTGTATATCAATTGTGTGGCAATTTTTCTGATGTAACAGTCCATCTACACTTTGTTTTATTTGATTTCAAATAAGAACATATAACACTAATTTGTTTTCCACCAAATCAATACCGCCATCCAGAATGGCCCCCAAAAAAACAATGTCTCTACAAGGGGCTGTTTATACTAAGAAATATAACAAGACTTGATGTTTATCGAATGCATCAGTACACCCCTTCCCTCCCTCAACCTGCACTATCTCTACTGGGTGTGTTTTCCAAACTCCAACCTACATCTGATCTCTCTTCTTCAGTCGTGCTAAACCACAGCTATAATCCTACATTATTATTATATTCTTTATAATCCCAGATCATACCTGTACGAACACAGTGAAGAACACTATAATGATGGTCGCTGTGATGAAGAGGCGTTTCTCAGGAACCAACTCCTCCTTTAGGGAGAGAGAGAGACAGAAGGCGATACCACCTCGGAGACCTCCATAGGCCATGATAAACTGGTCGATTCCCGTCAACTTCACCAGACGCCGACGGTTCAGGATGAATGATAGAACTATCACACCTGGAACAAATAGCATTCACACAAACTGTACACTCCTACATTATATTCTTACGTGAATAAAGAGATCAATTTGATAATCTTACGAATATTAGCAAATACCTGTAAATGAATTTTCAGTTTTATGTTATACTTTGTTGCGATAATAGAAAACAGTTTTTTCATATTTACATGGCAATCATAAAATATTCAGTGTAACAGGGTTTTCCTGCCATTATATCTATGGCACGAATATTGGTCACATTTACAATTAGATCTAAAGATTTTCTTCTCAAAACACAGTACGGTAAGTTTGTTTCAAAATATAAATACTGTCTACATGCTATATATCTGTTTCTATTTATTCAAAAGCATTATATGAGAAATATTTATTCAGTGATCTGTTAAAATAGATCAGTTAATAAAACCCATCTTAAAGGAAGGGAGCAATATCCAAAATACAAGGGGGGAGGATGACATTACAACAAACAGCACACAGTTATCTCCCTTTTGTCAATAGTGTTGTGTGTATATCAGAATTCAAAACATTCATCGGGGAAACAATGTGGCACAATATCAAAGTGTCCAAAAATACCCACAATGATCCCATCGGACAAAATCATAGTGAACATTGCCAAAGTAAGCTGTTTTGGCATAGTAGCTGAAAAACATAACGCCCTTATATGAGTAGAGCAGCTGAAAAATAGACATCCATGAGGCTGTGACTTACCTAAGGCCCTGTATAACAGGCAGAAGAGCAGAGCAAATAAAATGAAGCTGAGATTCCAATCTAGGGTGTCCACCATCGTCGAGAGACCCAGGAACATGAAGATAATCGTCTCACTGATGTTTGCCAACATCTTCATGAAATACTTTATGCTGGTTTTGGTTTTGCGGGAAATATTTGCCTCTAGATAATGGCGGAGGACGATTCCTCCAAACGACAACCTGAAATATAAAACAGTAAACCACTATATGTAAAACAGGTCACCCATTAAAGGTACCAGGTACATGTAGTTACTACAACATCACCACTCTCCAGGTGAAGTTAGGGGTATACAGTATAAAATGTGACATTTGGAATACACATTCAAGAATCATTACAGACACAATTTGAACACAAATATATTTACCTGATCTGATCAATTCTGTACTTTTTACCGGGTAAACAATTGTTAAATACTTTTACATTTGTACACTTGTAGTAAATTGAGTATACTTAATGGTTTCCCGTTGAATACCAAAATTTTTATGAATATGATAAAATACCAATACCCGGTACTTTTCACGAGTCTAAGGTATGAGTGAAATTATCGGTATATTCTGTTATATGAGATATGAGTCATATATATTTATGGTATTTAATAGGAAAACCAATAAATTTTCTATTTATTACATTTTTCAAGTAAAACGATGAAAACATTGCTGCACTATAAAAGTGAAGGAATTAGTGGTGTAATACTGTCACAGGTAAGATATAACATTTCATATATCTTCACAGGTTTTTATCTCACCAATAATTTCTGATATTTTACTGGTAAAAATTTAATAAATATTTAATATACAGTATGTAGTTTGCTGCCAACAACTTGAATCAGCTCAATTAAGGAAAATTGTATTCTTAAACTAGCATGTCTAAATATATAATTTTCAATTTGGTATCTTGAATTCAGAGTTAAGCTAAAATATCAAGATCACTGACTTCATCAAATGAAGTACATTGTATGTAAATAGTCATTCTGTTGGTAGCTTTGTCGATCTGAGACCCCGTTTATCTACTCACGCCAGAATTCCAGACAGATGACACATTTCGGAGGTAAGATACATCAGGTAGCCGAGGACAAAGACAAACAGCGGTTCAATCACCGTCACATGCTGGGTGTATTTAGTGATGAAACCTCCGAACAGTCCAAACAGGATCCCAATCAGGGTGCCTCCAAGCGCTATCACAAAGAAAGAACTGAGGCCCGTGGCGACGTCAATTGCAATTAATTTATCCTCTCCAATCTCTATAAATCCCTCCATCATGTGGTACAGCACCTACAACAATTGTTTTCCCTGTAGTACTAAGGAAGTGACCCTGTATTGCCATGTGTATGTTTCAAGTCTAAGGTATAAAACTCTTATAATGACATTCCACAGGATTTTCCTATTTTTTTGGACAGAGTTCAAGTAATGAATATGCGATAACCAAATTAGGGAAAAAAGACACATTACATTTTTTTTACTGTAAACAAGAAATTGACCTGTTTTTACATAAATATACATACCACAGTTACGCCGTCGTTAAGGAGCGATTCACCAAACACAATTATGTAAAGCATCTGATTGACATGGACTTCTTCAAAAATTGAAAGGACAGCGACTGGATCCACTGCAGAAATAAGGCTGCTAAAAATGAAACAACTGAGGAGGCTGATTTGACGGCCGAACAGCCCCCAGCAGGACAGGCCGTACAGGGATACTCCGATGAGGCCAGAACTGATGCAAGTGTTGACCACTGCCATAAGTAGGATGGTACCGAGATTGTCAAAGAAAGAGCGAACGGGCATGAAGTAGCCTGCCTCAAAGATGATGGGAGGAAGCAGGTAGATGAAGAAAATGTTGGCATCAAGGACATACTCGCTGGAAGTGGCAACATGGCTGTAGTGGAGGATAGCACCAACGATGAGGCCGAGAACAATGAGGAGACAACTCTCAGGAATAACTGTAGGTAGCTTGTGGTGTAGATGGAATGCTGAAACATACAAAATGGATAGAAATGTACAAACTGTTATCTATATTATAGCTCAATACTTAGTCATCTACAGCAGAGTGGGCTCAGGCTGAATCAAAACCCAAAATCTTGGTTATACATCATTACTTGTCCATATCAAGTCTTGGTTATACATCATTACTTGTCCATATCAAATCATGGTTATACATCATTACTTGTCCATATCAAGTCTTGGTTATACACCATTACTTGTCCATATCAAGTCTTGGTTATACACCATTACTTGTCCATATCAAGTCTTGGTTATACATCATTACTTGTCCATATCAAATCTTGGTTATACATCATTACTTGTCCATATCAAGTCTTGGTTATACATCATTACTTGTCCATATCAAGTTATGCATGTTACAGATGTTTATATGTAAAATAAAATAAATTATAAAGCAGTACGGTAATAGAATTCACCACATACTTTTCTGTCAAAAATAAGCAAATTCTGTGAATCTATATCCCCACTTTCAGGACAATGTGAGCGCTGTGGTCCAGTTGTTGAAGTTTGGTGTAGATATAGGTAGCGTAGAATTTGCCTATATGTTACATGCATACTAGAATAATGGATCTACACACTTAACTTGGTTGAAATTGTACCATTTTAAGGACATTTACTTCACAGAAACCAATTAATCGATCAGAAAAGATATTAATGTAACCTCACTATATATATATACTTAAATAGTACGCCTCCATTATATTGGCAATTGAACTTAGTCTGACACTTGCCATTATGTATGTAAACAGAATTTGGTTGAAATTGAACCACTTTAAGGGGAGATACATATGGATTGAACGGCGTTTTTTAAACTTTCATGGCGGTATGAACGCAAATCGGTTACATCCATATTAAACAGGAAGCCCTAGCAGGCTCCATGCAATATGGATGTAACCGATTTGCGTTCATACCGGCATGAAAATTAAAAAAAAAACACTGTTCAATCCCTATTTGTCAAAAAACCTTGGTCGCCATAATTTTACTGTATTGGTAAAGAACAAATGGGTTTGGTTTGGCTGGAGTTATTAGGCCAGTATCGTAGATGACCTAGTTATAGGACAATGTAAACACTCTTACTGACCAGATAGACAAATTCCTCCGTTGTCACATCAGACACACGGGATGTACCAGAAGTGAGATTATTTGGTTTATCTCTGTTTATCTCTGTGGTCTGAAGTTCAAAAGTCTTAAGTTATTAGTCTATTGGTAGATCCTCAATATTTATCAACATCTTTATATCGCTCAGCAGATAATTCCCGACCAATTAATCCCTCAGCGACTGTCAACAGGGCCAGTCCTCATGGTCAACAACAGCATTTGTTTACATGTCTCCAACTCTAGGCTGCAGTTTTAATTTATTGGTTTTAATTAATTCAAAGCTAGATTTATATCATAACATATCTATTTGGCATTTTCCAGTTTCTAACGATGATATTGACCACAACAATCCAATATTCTACATGTGTATTCCTCAGGAACTGACCACAACAATCCAATATTCTACATGTGTATTCCTCAGGACTATAATCACACCCCAGCATATTGTGTACAATACAAATACTGTAAAACATCCTCAACTGTAAATATATTATAAATCTTAGATCATAATAGAGAGGTTTCCAGATTACAAAATAATCTAGATGTTTCACTTGAACTTGTATTCTGGAACCATGAGCGAGTTGGAGTGAGAATACAACATTGGGGGAAAAAAACAGTCCTGATAAGTTTATTTCTTAAATGTTTTGATGTAGATATAACTTGTACAATACGGAAAAATTTGACTATATATATACATACCAAACAAATTCACCTGGCTGATTTTATCCATTTCAATAACTGTTGTAACTGAATTTTAAAATACCATTAAGCCTCTTTTACCCAATTTTCAAAACTTGACTATTGTTTTTAAAAAATTAGCTTTTTTTTCATTATTTAAAATTGAATGACTATGTATATATATGTCAAATATTTCCCTGCCCTTAATATAGAATTCAATACCATTCCCTTAAACCAGCATTAGTTTATTACCCCCATCTGTAAAACAGTTTGCTTGGTCAGACTAAGTTTTAACATAGGGTTTGTAAAACTACCTATGGATACTTACCACTTATTCCCCGAACACGTGTGATTTATCCCCGTCACCTTTCATGTTCCTAGCATTAATCCTATCTATTCCTGGAACAGGTGTGTCACTTGACAGATAATTACATATTTCTCACCTGTGTATCAGAGGTGTAAAGTCTGGAGGTCAGATCATTACAAGATTTACGGTACATATAGTACACGTTGTATTATCATATTAATGTATCTGTACCTACAATGTAGTTGGAGAAAAACTGATCATTTGTTTTTATCTTTCTGATATATATGGAGATCATGTTACTGATACACAAATTTCAAAGGGAAGAGATGTGACCTCAACTTCACCATATATTACAAAATGAAAATATTCAGCGGAGAGACTATTATAGCGGGTTCTCAACTACGTATACCTTGATCAATATTAATAGTATGGACTTAATATTTTGTTATCTTTTTTTTTAATTTCAAATGTATTTATGGTTTTCAGGACCGTCATACTTGCCAACTTTTTGCAATTTCCAGGAGGGAGATTTAAAGCATAAATAAATTGTGTTTGCGTACCCTAGGGAAAAAGAACATTAAAATGGCATCTTTAGGGCATTTCTTTGAGACGGAATCATCAGATCTTAGAAAACGTGAATAGTTCAGCAAATTCTCTGTTTGAAAATGCTCAATTTTAGGGACTAAACATGGATTTGATGAAACTATTTATACCTTTAAACTTCAAATTTCTTTATTAAGACAATTTTTTTAAATAAATAAACAGCAGATTTTTAATGCCTATGGTAATAAATCTGTATATCTGTCAAATTAGTATTATTTTAACATCCGTAATTGCCTACAACTATTAATACATAAAAATGTTTGCCTATATTACAATGGAAGATTTGGTCCAATGAATGAATGCAGAATGAAATCACTAATGGATTTTTAGGAAAAACTTTTTTACAAGATTGCCGCAAGAGTATCTACAGTTTCACAAAGACTATAAAATCGTCATTATGATTACCCAGGTATTCTTGACTGATTCTATTGAATCGCTTTTATAGATTTACAATCCAGGTGAGCGTAGAGATGACCAGGTGGGTTGTTGATGTACGTCACAATATTGTTATGGGGAAATGACACGATTATAGATTGTATTGTATTTCAGTACGTAGCTTCTTTGTAGTAGATTACGTAGGCGGCATATATATATATAATACCACATGTGTTAGGAAACATGTCACTCCTCACGATCAATAACCAGTACACCACAGGTTTATATATAATTATAATTAAAACAAATATACTATGGCGGGGATGTATTTAGTGAATTAAACTCTTTTCCAAATCTATTAACACACTACTTACATTTCTTTTGTCTTATATCTGTTATATCAAGGACTAATTTCGTGGTTATATTGTGGTTACAGTAGATTATAGCTTTCTATGAAAACTGTTTTTCCCAAATATGTTGATATGGATATTTAGAACTGTAACTGGATATATACGGTATTAGTGTAGTTGAAAGAAAGGTTCACATGTTCAGATATCATTGACAACCCCCCCCCCCACTTTCTTACTTCTTACACCAATCTCACAGGTGTCACCCGGTCCTTTTTTTACCTATTCTGGCCAAGCTAACAATCAGAATCCACAGACAAATCACATAAGGTAGTTCCACTCTGGCAAAGTCGAACACAACTAGCTGGTAACGTTCTGTTTCGTTGTTTGATTCTTGTCCTTCCGAAACGTGGGCATTCACAGGCACCCAATACACAAACGCACAGCTGATCGCCAACAAAGACAGCCATCGCGTTCCACCGTCCATTCTGCCAAACGTACGTCAACTTAATGACCAAATCAGAGTTACCAATTTACGTTGGTAACCTAGTTATCGTAGACTCGTGTCCGTAGCCATCCTGTGGCGAGATTGTCGCCAATCCCCTATCATTGTAGGGACTCCAACGAGTGTCTCCAGCAAAATATATATGACCTTTCTATTAAGGTCATCCGACATGCGCAACTAGCAAGTGAGTCTGCCTCCACTGAGAAAGTTGCACTCGGGTACCCCGACAACCTATATTGTGTAATAATGTACTCACTGATTCCCAGATAAGGCTGTTGTGTCTAGATTAATGATGTCTGCTGGATAACCGAACTACTCAGTAGTGAAGCGGACGTAAAACCAATCAATCAATCAATCAATCTGATTAATGAGATCAGGAGGAGATAAGATGCTTTGATGTACATAGGCCTACTGGGTTTAATTCAAATAAGAAAACGAAATTTCTTGTAAAAACAATCATTTACAGTTGGATAATCTAATTCCGTTTTATATCTAACTTAAGTGAATTAAAAACAGCATTTTTACTGGTACTACATGTAACTTTATGTCTGAATTATTTTTCCATACATCGATACTGTCGTGTGCCTACCCGGCAGGCTTGGTACGTCATCAGGATTTAAATATAGAGTGTGAATGCTACGGCCCACGTGTTAACATCATATAATTATAATGATGTCATACTGTGAGACTACTGTCTCTCCGAGGAAGATGGTTCATGCAGTGCGTACATTAATTTGAACAAATAGCTGAGTTTTATTCAATAAAATTCAATTTATATGCTATTAAAATATCCCCAAAATGCTAGCATTGAACTATTTCATACGATATACAGTTTATTATGATTTGCAAAGTTGTGTCGTTCATATAGACTGTAAATGCCATATCGACACAGTTTAGGGGAGACCGGGGCAAGTTCGGCCCATTTTGCTTAGTTAAAGTAGTCGTTTTGGGCAATAAATATGGCATTTGTTGAAATTTAGGCCTATGTATAATTTTTTACACCATTTGAAAGAGAAATTCCATGCCTTTATCCATAGTGATAAAAAGGACTAAAATGTCCATATCTGAAAAAATATTTATATCTTCTTCTATCGGAAGATTGGATGGTCGAACGTGCCCGGCCTTGGGTAATTAAGCTCGGTCATCACAATTATGACGTCATAAAGCATGCAACGTCATATGTCCCCGCCAATTTCCCGACATTCGTTATATAACTTGCCCCGGTATCATGGCCCGAACCTGCCCAGAATAGACATTTCAATAAATTCGTATATTACATCAATACGAAAGTGTACGTGTGTGAAGTTGTCAGCGTATTACACGTATGACATAAATGAGTAGCAATTTGGTTTACAGAAAGTTCGCAAAACTAGAAAACAACAAGGTCTTTCTACCCCACAAGAGTATCTTTTTCCCTTTTAATAATTTTATGAATGAGTTTTCTTTCGATGTGAATGTTCTATATAGCCAACTAAACCGCTGAAATCATCAAAAATGTAAATATATGCTAAAGACCGAAAATATGACGGATGGCCGGACCTAATCCGGGGCCGATCTTGCCATGGTCTCCCCTATTGCTTCAACTTTTGACACGAATAGAACGTAAAAGTACAGATCTACCGAAACCATAATCCATCAGATGCTATTTCTAAATAAAAGTTCAAAATTAACTAATTGACCTACATTCTGAATAATCGTTGTTTTCGAGATACTGGGGAAAGTCCAGCTCATATTTAGTAAAGTCGTTTTGGGCAGTATGGCATTTGAAATGTATGTGTGTATTCATACACCATTTGAAAGAGAAAGTTCTTGCCCTTCATAAAATAATAATAATAAATCGCTATACACGACTATACCTCAAGAGTTATTTAACCTTTGCTATCGGAATATTGGATGGGCGAATGTCTTGGGGCTTGTTCGGACAGGCAATATGATAAGTTCCGCCGGCACGTTGGACTGAATCAGCAGAAACTTTATGACGTCATAAAGCATGCAACGTCAGATTTTCCCATCAATTTCACGACTAGTTATTTATTTTCCCGGTATCATTGACCGAACCTGCCCCAAACTGATGTTTTAATGAATTCGTATTTTACGGCAATACGAAAGTCAATGCTAGGCTTTTATGTATACCATCATATGAAGCTCGTATGATTTTAATAAATATAAATAAACAGCAATTCTTAGCAATTTTTATTAAAGTCATTCTGGGCAACATGATATTTTTCATCAGACGGTGCATCGGTGTATATATGCAGGGACAACCACGTCCGTATCTTAGGAATAATTAAACTTTTTTTGTCGGGAGCTTAGGTGGCCAAACGTGCCCCTAACATAATAATGACGTCGTAAAGCATGCAACGTCAGATTTTACATTTGTTGAAATGTATGTATGCATATAACCATTTGAAAGAGAAATTACACGCCTTTCATAAAATAATAATAATAAATCGCTAACACTGAAGAATATCTGAAGAATTATTTAACTTTTTCTATCGGATTATTGGATGGTCGAATGTGCCCCGTGCCTGTTCGAACAGGCGGTCTGGGATAAGTTCGGCCCACGTTGGAATCAGCATAACTATGACGTCATAAAGCTTGCAACGTCATATTTTCTCATCAATTTTTTAAGACTTGTTATTCATTTCCCCGGTATCATTGGCCGAACCTGCCCCAAATCGATGTTTTAATAAATTCGTATATTACAGCAATATGATAGTCAATGCTAGGCTTTTATGTATACCATCATATGAAGCTGATAAAGTGTTACACGTATGATATAAATAAGCAGCAATTCTTAGCCATTCTTATTGCAGTCATTCTGGGCAGCATGATATTTTTCATCAGAGGATGCATCACGAACTTCATATATTGTCTAAATCAGTGTTTATATGTACCATTTGAAAGAGAAATTCCACACTTTTCATAGACTGATAAGAGGGACAATCACATCTGTATCTTAAGAATAGTTTTCTCTCGAGAGTTTAGGTGGCCAAACGTGCCCCTAATAATAATAATCAATACAAAAGTCAATCCCAGGCTACCATCATTGCAAATTGCAGCACCTGGTCAGGTATTCTTAAAGGGGTTCCCCAGGGATCTATCCTGGGCCCCCTTCTTTTCAACATATTTATAAATGATATTTTTGATTGTGTTGAAGATTCATCTCTTTACAACTATGCAGATGATAATACTATAGGATACACCCATAAGGATCCTGCGGTCTTAAAATCCGTTTTAGAAAAAGATTGTACTCATGTTATTGATTGGTTTAGTAAAAATGATATGAAAGCCAATCCTGAAAAGTTTCAGGCAATCAGCATTGGAAAGCCAACATTTGATAAAATCAAATCTTTTGATATTGGAGGTGTATCTCTCAACTGTGAAAACAATGTCAAATTACTAGGTGTAAATTTTGATTACTTATTAAACTTTGACTATCACATCTCAGAGATCTGTAAAAAAGCCTCCAGACAATTATCTGTACTGAAAAGGATAGGTAAATTTTTGTCTAGGGAAGGGAGACAAATCATTTACAACTCATTCATTCTTTCAAGTTTTAATTATTGCCCTCTTGTTTGGCATTTCTGTTCGGTAAAAAGTGTACGGAAAATGGAAAAAATTCAAGAAAGATCACTACGATTTGTATATAGGGATTTTTCATCTTCCTTTGAACTGTTAGTCCAAAAATCAAACTCTGATTTACTACATATAAGACGTTTGAGAGACATGGCGTGTGAAGTCTATAAAATAGTTAAGAAAATCTCTCCACGCTTTATCCATGATATGATTGAAAAAAAGGTAACTAAATATAATTGCAGACAAGAGAATACAGCTGTATTACCTAGGGTCAACACTACAAGGTATGGACTCAAATCTTTCTCCTACGAGGCCGCCAGGGTATGGAACAGTCTCCCCAATCAACTCAGAAAAGTAGACCGGTACAATGAATTTAGGAGACTGGTCCAGACCTGGGATGGCCCCATTTGCTCTTGTAGTGTCTGCCGCAGTGTATAGTACATGTTCATGTGGCTAGTCCGCTTTGCTTCATGTTTTAGTTATGTGTGTTTTTATGCTGCTTATTCGGATTTGTGCAAATGTTTGCTCTTATTATTATTTTACTCATTTAATTTATTTTATTACTATGTTCCGTTTGTTTTACATGTTGTAAATGTGTTTTATATATAGTGCTGACAGTG
>JAUMHH010228262.1:0-11822 GCA_032359455.1 Chlamys rubida
AAACCCGGTCTGTTCTTCATTATCAATTTTGATCCTTTATCGAATGAATTGATTGATAAAACTATGCCAATGTCTGGCTTTCAATATTTTGTCGTTCTTCGAGTAGCTCGTGTATGTTTGATTATTTCACTAACACATTCAAAATGCTACCTAATCGAAAACATGGGTAAATAAACACTCATCTTTTTTAATTAAATGTCTAATAATGAAAACGAAGATTTGAATTCTCACAAGTGTTCAATGTTTGGTAATTACTGTAGTTATTACTTTATTCACTTGTTGATACTCAATATGAAAAGAGATAAGATTAAAAATCTAATTTCGCTACCTAAATAAAAACTGTCAATGCAGACATATCTTAAATGGGATTTAGAACAAAGATTTGTTTGTACAAAATAATTCACTTGTGCATCATTATAAATGTGTTTATATTGCGATAAATTGGTTGAAGAAAAACAGTTTCGCAATTATGTTCATTATTTTCTATCCGCGGTTAGAAAGTAAAGTAAATTTACTTGTCGTCAATCATCGTATAAAGACTCACCAAAGATAGGGATGTTCCTCATTAACCATCTAAACCTTCAACTGCTTCGAACTATTATTTCAACGCATTATATCAAATATAAAATAGAATAAATAGTAATTATTCAGTACAGTATTTGAAATTAATTTTGATAATTTCACTATCAATTATGAAACGCTACCTAATCGGAAATATCGTTAAATTTACAATGCCATTATTTCTAAATTTCACATAAATATATAAATAAAAATAAAAGGTTTAATGGGACGAATTCGTATTTTGATACTCAGTATATTTGAAGTGTAATTTTGCTACTTAAATCGAAAATAGACTGGTAGATTAATTTAAATTTAAATTACAAATGCTGTGGTTTTCTAGTCTTTTAGATTTGAAGTTTTTGGTTTTTTTCTGAAGTCTGAGGTTAAGGATAAGGACTAGGTTTAGGGTTAAATGTAAATCGGAGGGTAAGGGTAGGGAGTTACTACACGGGGTATGTATGAGGTAATAATAAGGATCATGGTAACGTGAATATGCAGATTAGGGTGTAATCCTGATAAGGTTATCATAGAAGATAACCCTAAACCCTATGCCTACACTCATCCTTATACTTAACCTTAACCCTCACATTAGTACTAGACTTACATTTAGCCTAACTTTAAGTCAACCTCACACTTACAATACATATTATAGAACGTTAACCCTTTTCAAATCACTTGATCAACCTATTTTTGACAGAAATGGAAGGTGAACGTTTAGCTATTGAAATAGCTCAACTGATTGTACTCGTCATTATATGCATGTTAATGACAGTGATACTGTGGAAATGGCATGTTTATTTTCGCTTGTGGAGAGCTTCTTTTGGTTAAAGTACGTATATTGATACACTTCTTTATCATGTACGCAAACTATTTCTTGATAATATGAAGTATTCTTCCACCAAGCCAGCATCAAAGAAATTACCGTTTTGCTTTAAGTGCAAACCATGGATGATACTTGCTATATTTTGTTGTTTCAACATGCTTACCAATTTGAAAGCGTTTTAAATTATTGCTTTGAAAAGGAATTTAAAGAAGTTGACACTGCTTTGCTGCATCAAAATGTAATAATTATGTAAAATCCCATCGAAGTTGTCCATGTGGAAGAGTACTGCGAACACGATAATATTGCGTTGTATATGTTCATAAGATGTTAATAGGTAAGCAGTTGAGGGAAATAATCATTTTAAATTGTTTTTAACGTGTTAGAAAAAATAAAACCAAACATACATATGCAATCATTGACTGTCAAATAATTGTCACTGATTTCTTATGCATATTGATATTTACAATGAACTGTCTTCAATAAAACGCAATCTGGAAATAGTTTTGGGACTATGTTTCGTCTGGATTTGAGTGGGTTTGGGTTTCAGTAAGAACTGAAATCATGTTGGATTTTTGTTTATGTCTTGGTTGGAATTCGTTAACAATAATCAGTGTATGTCCCACGTTTTTGGTGTGTGTCCGAGGTTTTTGGTATCTATCCAAGTTTATATCCCAAGTCTTTGGTTTATGTTCCAAGTCTTTGTCTGATGTCCCATGTATTTGCAGTATGTCCCCAATCTTGGATTTAAGTCACAGTACTTTGGTTGATGTCCAAGGACTTTGGTTTTTGTTTTCAAGTCTTTTGTTTACGTTTTAATTCTTTCGGATTTAGAGTTTTTTGATTTTCCTGAAGTGTATGGTTTAATTTCAAAATCTTAAGTTTAATTGTCAAATTTTATCTAAGTGCATGGGTCAAGTCTAAAGTTTAAGGAGTCCGAAGTTGATGTTTTAAGTCTTAGGTTTAGTGTTTAACTTTAAGTTAAAGTGTTTAGTCTTCGACTCATGTGTCAAGTCTTAGGTTTAGGTGTCAAGTCTTAGGCTTATGTGTCAAGTCTTAAGTTAAGGTGTCAAGTCTTAGGCTTGTGTGTCAAGTCTTAAGTTAAGGTGTCAAGTCTTAGGTTTAGGTTTCATGTCTTAAGTGTCAAGTCTTAAGTTTAGATGTCAATTCTTTGGTTTAGGTGTCAAGTCTTAGGTTTAGGTTTCAAGTCTTAAGTATATGTGTCAAGTCGTAGGTTAAGGTGTCAAGTCTTAGGTTTAGGTTTCAAGTCTTAAGTATATGTGTCAAGTCGTAGGTTAAGGTTTCAAGTCCTAGATTTAGGTGTCAAGTCGTAGGTTTATGTTTCAAGTCCTAGGTTTAGGTGTCAAGTCTTAGGTTTATGTGTCAGGTCTTAGGTTTAGGTTTCACGTCTTTGGCTTAGGTGTCAGGTCTTCGGTTTAGGTTTCACGTCTTAGGTTTAGGTGTCAAGTCTTAGGTGTATGTGTCAAGTCTTAGGTGTATGTGTCAAGTCTTAAGTGTCAAGTCTTAAGTTTTGATGTCAATTCTTAGGTTTAGGTGTCAAGTCTAAGTTTTACGTTTCATGTCTTAAGTTAAGGTATTAAGTCTTAGGCTTAGGTCTCAAGTCTTAGGTTTATGTGTCAGGTCTTAGGTTTAGGTGTCAAGTATTAGGCTTATGTGTCAGGTCTTAGGTTTAGGTGTCAAGTCTTAGGCTTATGTGTCAAGTCTTAAGTTAAGGTATCAAGTCTTAGGCTTAGGTGTCAAGTCTTAGGTGTGTGTGTCAAGTCTTAGGCTTAGGTGTCAAGTCTTAAATGTCAAGTCTTAAGTTTAGATGTCAAGTCTTTGGTTTAGGTGTCAAGTCTTAGGTTTAGGTTTCAAGTCTTAAGTATATGTGTCAAGTCGTAGGTTAAGGTTTCAAGTCCTAGGTTTAGGTGTCAAGTCTAAGGTTTAGGTTTCAAGTCCTAGGTTTAGGTGTCAAGTCTTTGGTTTATGTGTCAGGTCTAAGGTTTAGGTTTCACGTCTTTGGCTTAGGTGTCAGGTCTTAAGCTTATGTGTCAAGTCTTTAGTTAAGGTGTCAAGTCTTAGGTTCAGGTGTCAAGTCTTAGGCCTAGGTGTCCAGTCTTAGATTTAGGTGTCGAGTTTAACGCTTCGGTTTCATATCTTAGGTTGAGGTGTCAAGTATTAGGTTTAGGTGTCAAGTCTTAAGTTTAGGTTTCACGTCTTATCTTTAGGTGTCAAATCTTCGGTTTAGGTTTCAAGTCTTATGTTTAGGTGTCGAGTCTAAGGTTTAGGTGTCAAGTCTTAGGCTTAGATGTCAAATCTTAGGTAGAAGTATTAGGTGAGGCACTTTGTTTATATTTAAAGACGGATTTTGGTAAGTAGCAATGTCAATTCATGTGAGTGATATAATTACACATTCAAGATCACCTGCCATGAAATTTACTTTCAAATATGTCAGTGGAACTTCATAACTTTTTACCTTAAATTAAATTAGTACAGAACTAACTTGATGACTCATAGTAGTTGTTTTTTTGTGATCTTAATACTGATATCTTGAATACCTGAGTACTTGACAGCGTTTCAATTATGCAAATATGTCCGTATTCTCACCTCAATGATATTATCATAGCAGGATATATATAGATAAAACAAACATTACTATATTAGTGGGGATGCTCATATGATGTAAAATATATATCATATGGGTGTGGCCTATGTTTTACTTTAATAAAAAAGAAGAATAGTAGTTTGTAGTTTGCAATTTTCATTGCAAAATTTAATTTTGATTTTAATAAATCAATCCGATTCAAAGGGAATTGGGTGACATTCGGGTTAGGGTTAGGGTTAAAGGGTTAGGGTTAGAGTGTAAACGAAACTGCACATTGTGCAACTCGTCAATGTCATCACTTGAGATACGTGACTGTATATGCGGGGCTATGAGAGTCTTTGCAAATTACAATAAGAATGTTTTATTAACAATTGTGAATGACGGCAGTATGGTAACGCAGGTGAATGCTGGGCTAAGGTATTTTGTTGTTGTTTCATGTATGTTTTTCTTCCTGTTCAAGCACGGGATTCTGTGAAGCAGGGAGATGGCTACACAATATGCATTGCTCACCACAAGACGGCATACCATCAATATTACGGCGACAAACAAATTGTCCCTATGGCAAGCGAAGGGGACTCCGCTAGTTTTGACTACGAATTTGTAACACCTTTGCCAAAAGTTACAGAGGGTAGTTTACCACATGGACGCCGGGCGTTTTCGAAATATGATGCGGACCATTTACTAGTACTGTGCAAAGACATCATCACAGGCAACGAAAGTATTAAGACAACAGATGTGTTAGGACGTGTCAAGGACACTGGTCTTGAAAATGACTATACACCAAAGCAATTGTCGGACCGCGTCCGAACAGCTAGGAAGTTAGCAATGAAGTAACCTTCATGCTGATCAGTCTACCAGGAAAACGGTTTTGAACGTACTGTTTATGTTAAAGAAAAAAGTAATGGAAAAGTGTTCTGCTAAATGATTTTTCTAAAATGAGTATTTGATTGCATGTATTAAGGCATTGGAAATTAAGCAGGGCAAAACAAACCAAATATTGTGTATCGACATATTTTTTGTAGATGATACTGATAAAAAGACCTCATACTTGATTGTGTGAATAACAATCATTTTAATTATCTGAGTGTATATTTTAAGGATTTACTGGAATGGTCGATTATCATTTGAAATTTCTGAGGGTTAGAATTGTTATAATAAACCCAAATTATTGAATTCGTATGGACATTTAAAAAGATAATTTTGAACTATCTTGTTATAAAGTATTAACAGTTTTTTCGTACGGAAATACATACTTACACAACAAAAACCATGTACTATTTTATATCGTAATTATTATAGTTTTATTTCAGAAAATACTTTTACCAGTTCGTTATTACATGAAGACGGTGCATAAAAGGAGCTACATGTGTCTTTGGTCTTGAAAAAACATGTAAACACTATATATATTGTGTTGCAATTTTAGTTGCGTTTTTTTGGGTCTATGTGGGATTGACATTTTTACTTGCAAACTTGTTTTCCTTTTTCATCACAAATTAGAAGGATTAATCAAATTATAACGTGTCGGGATGAAAAAACTAAAATTTAAATACCAATATACTTCATTTATATTATACAGATAGGTCCAATTATCCCTGAACAGCTGATAATCATAACATAATATAGAAAACACATGTAAAACACTTTATATATTGTGTTGCATTTGTTATTGCGTTTTTTTAGGTCTATGGGGGATTGACATGTTTACTTGCAAACTGGTGATTCTTTTTCACCACAAATTAGAAAGATAAATCAAATTATAACGTGTCGTGATAACAAAAACTGAAATATAATTACCAATATACTTCATTTCTATTATACAGATAGTTCCAATTATACTTGGTAAATAATACGGAGAATAGGTATGCTTACATTTTTTATTAAACAACAAAGTGTATTCAACTAAGTTCGAGTTCATAGTATATAAACGACACTATCTATTTCACATCATCATATTGCAACATGGCAGATCCCGTCGCTATCGTTATGTACCACACAGTAATCGATTACCAGATGTCAAGGGAATACTGTTTCCTTCAGGACATTCATTGCATGGACGAATATGTAGCTGGCTGTCCAAGCCTTATACTATTTACTGCAATTGAAGTCCACCAACTGCTGGCTTATAATGATAGTCAGGGGGCGATGTACACTTTGTTTGTGCCTGTGCAACAGCTTCATCACGAGCAGTAGAGCTACCAGTGAGAATGGCAAGAGTTCCGGCAAAGGCCCTTTTAAGGGCCAACCAAATGTCTCAAAACTTATGACAGTGATCTCGAATAAAAACGCAAATAAGATATATACTAAAGTTATCAATATTTTGACCATCGCCTATATCGTATGGGCCCTATCTTCTACACTACTAATCACGGGTACTTAATTTCGAAACTATTCGGGAAATATGTTCTGAATTTTACATATTTCAAGAAAATATTAAATTCGCTTTAAACGATCGCAACATCATATAATATAATGTGCCCTATACTATTCAGGTTGTCCGTCCGTATGTCGGTCCGTCCGTTTGTCCGTCCGCTCGGGTCCACACATACTTGTGAGGGAAATGACACGTACAATCCCAACTTGTGAGGATTTTTCGACTTTTGAGGTGCAGTCCGTATTTTTTGTCGTCCGTTTGATTTCTTCTTTCATATAACTCATGAATATTCATTAAAATGTTTGCACCTCACATATGTCAAATTCGGACGGACAAAAACACAGCCAATCTGCCCCTGGTAGGCACACCCGTGCCAGAAAGAGGATTATCCAATATGTGTCTATCTAAAACTGACATGAGTAATCTGTATAACGAACCCAATACATAGATATATTTGCTTTTCCTCTTTGGTCTTCAAATATAACTCGTACCTTTGTCTTTCCTTGTACCTCGTACTGACAATCAACTACAATGAACCTTGTGTTTTCCAGGGATTTTACACAGCAACAAATTAAAGTAAATAGAGTATGGGGTTCATTGTCCGATAATTATGGAGATTATCATCTGTAACTCGCGAGATTTGACAAGATTGGAAACGGTAATGATATGTGGGGTGCATTGTCCGATAAATGTGGGGAATATCGTCTGTAACTGGTGAGGATAGGAAACTGTCATGATATGTGGGCTGCATTGTCCGATAAATATGGGGAATATCGTCCGTAACTTATGAGGATAGGAAATGGTCATGATATGTGGGCTGCATTGTCCGATAAATATGGGGAATATCGTCCGTAACTCGTGAGGTTTGAGAGGATAGGAAACGGTCATGAAATGTGGGCTGCATTGTCCGATAAATGTGGGGAATATCGTCCGTAACTTATGAGGATAGGAAACGGGTATGATATACATAAACACGTGCACTAATCTGGCATTTATCGCCAAATAGCCACCTTGATGGCAGCTCCAGCGGCTCCGTGCAGGCACCACACTTGCACTTGCCACATTTGCGACAAGTAATTGAGTCATCGTCCTCCTCGATTAACGGGTCCTGCTTTAGTTGGGGGATATAGACACAGGTGGCTGGGTGGAGATGACGGTACTAAGCGCCCTCAAACCTCGCCCAGGTAATAACACCCTAGAGCGTGGACTGTTCCTTGTCCCTCCTCCGATGATCACAGTGCCCTGGGATGCAGGGGCCTTGAGGCTCCCCAGGGATTGCCCCCGGGGCGAGTCTACATACTCATTCTGCTGTCTGGGGTGCGGCCGCACCTGTTCAAGGATGATGACAACACCACTGCCCTGATCTGGCGGTGGCAGAGTCGCTCTGGTTGTTGGTCTCAGCGCTGATCTCATATAGATGTTATGGAAAAATCACTACATGCTGTAGTAATGCTCTTAATCTGAGCCAACAGTGGTGGGCAGCTAGCTTGTCCAGTGTTCTCACATCTGCAACGAGAAAAGAATCACAAAATCAAAATGGATAAAAATATAATAGCTTCCAATGTAAAGTACTTCATTTTATAAATCAAACTCAAATAAAGGTTAACATATAAATATGGAGGTTTGGCAATAACCATATGACAGAGGAACCAAACAAGTTTAGGAATACTCTTACAGGTCATTAACATATCAATATATATCTTGTTCCGCCTCAGGTTATTTTGTATAAATCTGCATTATGTTTTTGTCCATCGACACAATATGTGTATATACTGAGAATTGAAGAAATCATAATATCTCATTTTCTGAGAAAAAATGCAATAAAGAGTAAAAACTAAAAGTATGTTCTTCATATTTTTTTCATTATTGGAGATATTCGTCACATCTTTATATAGAAAAGTTCAATGCTATATAATAAACACATGTAAAACACTTCATAAAAAAAATTATAATGTTTTACATTTTTGTTGCGGTTTTCTATGTTGGATTGAAATACTCAGTAAAACGCAACGGTCTTCTTTTAGGTACGAGTGAATTGTATATAACGACGATTTAGCGCGTTTTCTTATCATTTTCACAATGGCCTTTCCTAGCACCATATTCATTTTCGATAGTATATTAGATCAACTCGATGCCAGTATCCATTCCTTTCAGAATGGCTACCAATTTGTGGAGACCGTCATTTTTGGGACGGATGTACTGGCCGTGTTTGACCCTCTGCAGGCTGTAGCCTTGTACGCCTGGTGTGTACAGAGGGGATTCACATTCATGCATCTCTCTCTTGTCCTTGTAATTAACACTTAAACAAAGCCTATGTATATAGTTCTCTGTAAATAGTTATGTTTTTATTGATTAATTAGGCAGTGATTGGCCATTGTGATTCGTCTTGATTAAACTCTGGGAACTCACCCAGAGTTGAAAAAAATTTATCAGGTTTCCCTGTCCAAACACACAAACATACAGACACACAAACAGACAGACACACAAACTGACAGACACACAAACAGACAGACAGACAGACATTGGGTAGGGGTTTCTTATTTTGCATTAATTTTCAACATTACCTGATGTTCCAAATCTATCACCCTTGTATAGGATCTGTATGTTGCCTGATTCCCTTTCATTCGTTTTGATTAGAAATAATATTTTTAATTGAAACTTAGAAGGAACATTTTCTATGAAAACTTGAAGGTTTGCGTTTTTATTTTATCCCGTTTTTGTAATGGATATACGAGGAAAATCATAAAATTGGTGGCCAAGCATCATAAACCAATCGCAAAGTACCATTTAAATGGCTTATTGTTCCAAACGGTACAAGCTAGTTGCAACTATCACCTTGTCTAACATATTTTGGAAAGACACATGTGCTAGGACAAAACGTTTCAAGATTTAAACTAATGCATTACGAGGGCAAATATAAAAAAATATTACATTAATATTTCATTGTTGTTACTCTAATATAAATAAATGTTGCAGTTGCTATAGTATAAATGATTTCATGGAGCTAATATTTGTTATATATATGTTCTCGTATAGTTACTATTATGTAAAACAAATTGGAGTTACTACTATATGAATATTTTCTTGAAGCTACTATTACATTTTCTTGCAGTTATTGTGATATAAGATTTAATTGTAGTTACTAATATATAAATAATTGCTATAATGTATGTGTATATATGTTGCCGAATCATTCCAAAAATATAAATAAAAAAACTTGAAAAACACCTAGTGTTTTGCAATGTTTGATATGTTTTCCGTTAGGAACCAGATGTTAGGTGTTTTAGTAATAGGAATTAGCTCATTAAACGTGTGTATGTTAAGAATTTAAGAAATTATACCATTTCTTATTATTATAATTTTGTCTCATAATTTTCAAAGTTACAAAAAGCTCAAAACCGGGATTGGCAAAAAAAATACAAAAAGAGGCACTTTAGGGACATTTTTGAGCTATCATTTGCGTCCTGATATCATAATTATGCAGAATTAGGTGGTTTCTTCACTTTTTATATTTTTTTCATTTTTTCCATCAAGGCATATACCCTACAAAATTTCGTTACAAAATAACCATGGTCGGGGTTTGACAATAAGTGTCGAATAATTATAATTATTGCGAAAATACACTAAAACTACATCTTCTTGTGTGAATTTTGACAGATCGGAATTGTTTTCATCAAAAATCAATCAAACCCCCTGCGATATTTGTTTAAGTTACATTTTATGGAATAGCTGTGCTATATTCCAATATATATATGTTTATATGACATCAATAGGTTCAGTACTGCCAAAGGCTTAGCTAAAATGTCCGATAATCCATAAGGAAACAGAAATGAAGAAAATATTTTTTTCACCCCTGTCTTATAATTTCCAAAGTTACAAAATAATTGGGTTAGCAAAACATACATAATAAAGTTAACTTATGGATAGTTCTCATCTACCATTTAAGTCCTCATACCAAACTTATACATTTATATATTTCTACACGTATTTATATTTTCTTTTCCACCAAGGCATATATTCTACAAAAAGTATATTACAAAATACTGCTATCAAAAACCTTTTAATCACAATGCACTGAATGTCCATGTTCTGTGAGTTCTAATATATCACTTTCTGCTAAAATTATTTTCATTTGTCTGTTGGTAAAGTGCTGATTTTGACATGGGCGTTCTGTAACCTCATTCCTCGGTTAGGGTTAGCTTTAAGTTACAAAATACCCCTTGCATTAGTTAAAGTATAATTAAAACTCTTACATTACAATGCACTGAATTTCTATGTTCTGTGAGCTCAAATTTATCACTTTCTGCTGAAATATATTCTAATTCTCCGTCGGTATAGTGTTGATTTTGGCATTTTGTAACATAATTCCTCGGTTAGGGTTAGCTTTAAGTTACAAAATACCCATTGCATTAGTTTAGATGTCCTCAAGCATATAACACTGCAATGCACTGAATTTCTATGTTCTGTAAGCTCTAATTTATCACTTTCTGCTGAAATATATTTTAATTCTCCGTCGATGTAGTGTTGCTTTTAACATTGGCATTTTGTAACATAATTCCTCGGTTAGGGTTAGCTTTAAGTTACAAAATACCCATTCCATTAGTTTAGATATCCTCAAGCATATACCACTACAATGCACTGAATTAGCATGTCCTGTGAGCTTTAAGTTATCACTTTCTCGCTGAAAAATATTCATTCCTTCGTTGGTAAAGTGCTGATATTGACATGGTCATTTGGTAACATAAGTTCGCGGTTAGACTCAAGATTAAGTTACGAAATTTCCATTGCATCAGGGTTAGCAGAAATTAAGTGTTTGCATTATAATACACCGGCTTTTCTTGTTCTGCGCAATTTGTTTGAACACTTTTAACGAATATAAATCTGTTCTTACCGTTTGTTTAGCTTTTAATAAAATATGGTCATTTGGTAACCTAATTCCGCGGTTAGACCCAAGTTTAAGCTACGAAAATCCCTTTGCATTAGGGTTAGGTTGTTCTCTTTTGGGGGACGTGGCCTTACTTACTTTGATTGACCAAAATGTACATGGCGGTTGTCGTCGATGAAACAGAAGACGCTTACTCTTCCAGAACACCTGCACTTTTTCATGGAGTCTGTTGGTCATGTTTTGCACTTGTTTAATGGCCTTTGATTTGAAATTATGATTTAGTTGATATGTCGGTATTTTCTTTGTTGTTTTTGTAACGTTGCAAATTAATATACGTACTTTTCAATGATAGTATACATATTTAAGATCATATATTATTGAATTACTATTTAATAAACCTGGCATTTTGCTACTTAAACCTTTAATTAAGTAGCAGAAAATGTGTCTTTAAATTGATGAAGCACGTTCTTAGAGGGAATGTTTTTGTAACGTTGCAAACTAATCGTCTTACTGGTATCTGTACTTAAGATGATATGTTATATAGTTGTTATTGAATAACATAGCAATTAACTACTTTACT
>JAUMHH010228273.1:0-11822 GCA_032359455.1 Chlamys rubida
AATTTCATCTTTATTATTTGTATGCCCTCCCCATAAAATGGGGGGGGGGCATACATATATGTCCATCCCATGGTCAAAGTGGTTGTAACTATTTAAAAAACATCATCAAATAATGAAACTAATTTTACATGGTGATGGGGGGGGGGGGGCATGTGTTGCAGACATTTTCTAGTTTCATAAAAGTCCTGCAAGGTGTTGTTTTCTTTTCAGAAATGTTTTATCAAAGCTATAGTCATGCTGGGAAATATAGTTTCCAATGCACAGCAACATTTTTGGCAGTGGTACGGGGAACCTTAATGAAGGTATTGGTGAAGGGAACATGTTGTATATTATCACAGGGTGTTAATGTTATTAGACAGAAAGGTAATAAACAGGAGAATATAACACAGAATTACAGGTCCACAGGTGCAAATGATTTCCTAATTACATTTAACACCTGGGGGACGATAATCTGGAGTTATTTCCCTTGGTAATGAAATACACAAGTCGGATGAACAGGGAATCCTATTAATTTTCTTGAACTTGTATTAAAACTGGGGCAATTTGTTGGCTTTCTGGTTGGCAGCAAATGTTCTTGAGGTTAGACATTTAAAAGGAAGATATATCTGTTGGGCAGTAATAGTGTGAACACCTGCACTCATTAATATATTGTATAAGCAATTAGCTGACGAAAAAAAAAAAAATGTTGAAAGTAAGTGAATGGAATTGATAAAAAAAAAGTAACTGAATTATTTTCCTGTAATTTACGAAAAGTCTCAGAAATGATAAAAAATAATATCTGGTTGTAACTTTGACCACACTTCTGTAATACACAACTTTGTATGCCCTATCATGGAGTGTCGCAGGGCTTGTAGTGTTACACTAGCATTCCTGTTGTTGATTATAACATTTTTGCCCCAGTAATGATGTTAAGTTATATAAGTTGTCAGTGATAAAGGGAACACAGATTTTTGTCCCAGTTATGATGAAAGTTTTATGAATACTATTATAACCCTGTCGTGAGTTGATGAAAACCTGGTGTGGGTTGGTATAACTACAGGTGCTTGGTGTCAGGGCTACACATCTGTCCTAGACTTGTTGGTGGCCCACTCTCCCCTAATTAGCCACCATTTTATTTGTTTCCTGAAGTATCAGCATGGTCTTAATTTACTGATACACTTCCATCACTGGCAGGACCTCCAGGGCGAGCTGTAAAACATGGACTAGAAATCCTGTAACGGTCTGGTTTGTAGTCTGGCCCCCCTCTCTAGAATATGATACAAATATTGAAATATTTAGAACAAAAATAACTCTTAATAACTTTGATCACTTTGATGTTTGATTTTAGCAGTTCTAAACAAGGGGGAGATAAGCTAGTAGTAAAATGCAGTTGAGAAATTGTCCATGAAAGCTTAGGGGCTGTGGTAGCCAGTCTACTTGGAATAGTCAACTGCATATAATTTAATTTCTTGAAGTGCTATTTTCTGTTTATTGTGTTAAAAACACCCTTTGATTTTAGTCAGAATATGTAGTGTAACTTGCTTAAATTGCTCAATATTGTGTTCACTCAAAGTTTCATGAAAATAATCTTGTACATCTGAATTTGTTGCTATTTCTTATAGTGTTTTAATGTAGCTGTAGATATTGTGACTTTAGTAATTTCAGTTTTGCTACCATGAAAGCAAACTTTCAGGAGTTTTAACGTAAAACACCCAGACTCATGTGCCATCACTAAGAAACATTTGTTACTATTGTTTTTTTTTGCTGACCTGTAAATGTAATAACGACCCTAGTTGAAACAGCCCTACTTAATGTAAATCTTGTGCCATCACTAAGAAAGCATTTGTTACTATTAGATATTTTAGCTGGTCTGACCCTAAGGACTAGTAATCTTATGCTGTGTCCTTTAAAATACAACTAGTCCTGAACAGCTCAATTGATATCGACAAAACTGATCTAGAGCATCCTTGTTGAATTTCGTTTATTCGGAGGTTTTTGTTTAATCACTGAACATATCCAGTCCACATTTTCTGGATTGCCTTGTACATAGACTGCCCACAGTGGGCTGGCGGAGTTATCTGTCCTGATAAATATATCAAGTCTGGTGTGATAGATAACAAGGCTTACCAGGATACAATTTATGGGGGTGCTAATTTGACAAGACACACTGGGAACTTCCTATTGAAAGGGATATGTAGGCCTTTTCACTTACAGGGTCAATTACGCCAGGGATGGTAATTTGACAGGACACATTCAGATTTCATTACCGTTTATTTCCATTGGCTTCTCTATGGCCTGTACCTTTGTTCATTATCGTGAGCGTACCATAAAGGCTAATGGGGAATGGAATGTGGATTAAGAAATGGAAACCAAAAATAAAACATCCATTGAAATTAAATACCAACAAAAGAAGATTAAAATGAATATATGCTAGCTTTATTTAAGAGGGGGGGAGGGGGTGGGGGGGTCTTTAAACGGATCTAAAAGTCTGAAGTGTAAAGAGCAGGATCTAGTTTTTATATCCATCAGCTTATATATATATTTCCACTGCAAGTTGTTCTATTAGCATTGACAGAAAAAAATTGCAGCTATAAACATAATTTGATCACCGTCATTTTGAAGTTTCTCCTAGATCCCGGTGGTTTGAATAACATGAGACAACTGCTAGAATCAAACATTTTGGTGACATTAGGCAGTTCCAGGAACCTTGTGTGCACCGACGACACAGACACTTCAATATAAAAACATAAGGGAATACCTGTATTAGGGTCAATAACGAGTAAAAATTAAGAGTGTAAATATAAGGATTGAATGGTATTTTTCAATGTTCATGCCGGTATGAACATTGGAAAATACTGTTCAATCCTTATATATATTGCATCCTTCCATTACATGTAGAATGAGACTGTTGGACCATTTGGTGATCAAATGACCAATATTGTGACATTGATGTAGAAAGAGCGTGGAACCAAATAAAAATTGTTTATATACCAAAAGCATTGCAAAGTTCCTAATAACACGAAAGGTGAGTTTTGAAAATACCAAAAATACTTAAGCAATAAAAACTTTGCATGTATGAGGTCTCTAAAGTGATATAGTTCATCTGTAATGTCCCAAGGAAAGAGCTGTTGTCAGCTTGTCTCAATCAAAATTGCTTTAAGGAAGCATCATAATAACTACACTTGCAGTGAAACGCTCCCAAATGGGATACAATTTGTCTGGACTCCTACGCTTCCAAATCTGACAACACACCAGGTAGATGTTGGTGAGGTGATTCAGTGTCGTCAGTGTTTCGTGTAGGAGTTAAATGTTAGCGTTAGATACATACAGATTAAAGACCACAGAGCTATACCTTTGGTTGTAGTTTCCCTGTCACTCCTCTAAATAAATTCTTTAACTCATTCACCCCTGAAATTTCATGATGAACTATTCCAGCCTTTGAATTGGAAGAGTTCAAATGTGTTTTCAGGGGTAAATGAGTTAAGTTTCATCTTCACAGCACATTTTACACAAAAGAATATCGGTGAAAATGTATCATATAATTTATGCACACATGTTCATATATCTTGGAAGCAAAGGGTTGTGGAAAATGTTACAATCTTTCTGTCTGTTTTCACCATTATGGCATTGGTAATTACCCCGAGCTGTAATGGTAGGTTCATGTTGTTGTATTTATGCCGTGCCTTTGATTTTCTACCCTATCAAACAATACAGTGCCAGACCCACCAGTAGCCATACTTGGTATCCATATTGTATAATGATAAAACCCCTTTGATTTTAATATCATTTGTTGTTCTTATGAAAAAGTATGTTTTCCACTGTTCTGTTATGTCTACAAAGTCTGTAGATCAAACCACTTAAATAAATAGATGGTAAGTTGGAAGAGATTGGCATGGGAAATACTGTAATTGCCATAATAGCAACCAGCCTCGACTTTACACTGAAAAAAGCATACTTCAGCCACCCCATTGGGCATTTCCTTCGACTCTTACATGCATGGCATCTCATTTTAATTACTCTGAAACCAAATTTAGGATTTTTATTTTCCAGCAGTATATGTGTGCATGCTGGACAGTGTCAATGCCAATATAGTCATAAAATCTTTTTTGAAAAAATAGATAAGGGAAGAAAGCTATTTCTACACATTTTGAATCAAAAAAGAAAATACATGCAAAAACAATTTTCAATAAAGAAATTTTATTACTTTACACCCTTAAATCATCAATTTTACATGCCCTGGGTGCCATGTATGGTAATTACGGTTCCTGGTGCAGGAGGTTTCCAGTCTAAGGGTAAACAATAGTGGCAGCCAAATGTAACCTCGGATACTTAAAGTTGTTTTGTCCTTTTGATGACGGTATTACACAGATATTAAAAAAATTAAGTATGAAAAAAATCAAAATGAGTAATGATGTTAATTTAATCAGACAAAAAGCAACATCCTACGTAGGATCTGAAACATGTATGGTGCCTGTTTGTGGTGTGGGCAATTACATGTGCATTTCAGGTGTGAGGCGTGTCCGTGTGAACATTACGTCACCAGCAGGTTACCACATGGTGGGTAGGCATGTGGTGCTGTCTGTATTACAGCCGTTGTTGTTTATGTTTGGTGTGCCAGAGAACAGGTCAGGCGTCAACATTTACTCCTGTTCTAGCTGGCCAGTATCGTAAAGCGTCAACGTTAAGTACTCTGTAGGTGTGTGTCATTGAGTATGAGAAACAGAATCTGTCGTAAAGCCTTGATACTGTACTCGACCAATACCAAGCCTTACAATACATTAATGTTTGACACCCCGGTTTCAGAAGTTAGTTTTACAACAGTTTTTATATGTTCGTATGTTTCTTCATTCATGTTTCAAACTTTCCAGCCATCCATCAACCTGTCCCACCCACTAGAATGTTACTAATGGAAATCAGCTTGTTTTGTAGTTGTTACTTCAAATGACTCCTATTTTGTTTGTTTATAATCATTTCTTGTCTAAAGAAGCAGAGATGACATAAATAAACACAGTTGACCTTTGTTATAAAGGGTGTTTGTTATGTCTGACTTTCTGTATATATATACATTCACCCCTGAAGACACATTTGAACCCTTCCAATTCAAAGGTTGGAATAGTTCATTATGAAATTTCAGGGGTGAATGAGTTAATTACAAACAGGTATGACAATTTAAATTGACTCGAGTTCGAACGTAACTTCATCCAAATCATGAAATCAAGTACACAGCATTTAGTTTACATTGTACAGTATGAAACAATGATATTTTATCTTATCTTCTCTGATTATTTGACATACAATTTTTCTGCAAATATTCATCTCAATTCCAAAAGAATTTAAAACGGTAGAAAATTTGTAAATTGTCTTAGCTTATAGTAATTATTATTGGTACCAGGAAATGCCAGTTACAAAATTTAAGGGAGACAACTTTTAAAGCAAAACATAGTTATAATGTGTAAAATAACACTCATAACCTTATTGTACATCGTTTAAGCTTATTTGTGAATTGACGGTACTCTATTAATCATCAGCCCTAAAACTGACAATTTATGTTTTCTAAAGAGTCCATTTGGTCACTGTCAGACCAAATAACTCAATTATAAATGTATACGCTAACTCACACATTATACCTGTGGTTATCTCCCTTATTTTACACAAATACTAGTAAATACCTGAGCATCTTTTCTAATGTGTAATAAGTCTGTTAATATTACCACTCATACATTTTACAAGGTTTCTAGTGCCTGACTCGTTTGGACTGGAGGTGTTTGTCACAGTAAAGGTAGCCTAACCAAGGCAGCATGCTCACCTGCAGACCCCGGTAGTTTCGCACCCATTTTCTGCCACTCGAAGGCATCTGCAGCCAGTTTTCTGATGTACGTCTCATCCACGCACATGAGAACATTCTCCGGTTTGATGTCCGTGTGGATTATATTGCATTTAGAATGGAGGTAATGGAGGCCTTGGAGTACCTACAGCACAGAGAATAGCATACGTCAGCTCGTGTTAAACAATGGTCACAATAAATATGATGGTAAAATTATGAAATTAATTGACTAAATTCTTGCTAATTCTTTGCTTATCATTAACTGATATTTTGTATCATTCTAAACAATCCTATTTAATTGCGATTATTTGCTGGGTGTTGGCTCCAAATAAAAATAATAATTGTATTTTGTTTTTTTGGGATAAACTTATCGCAAAATCACATCTTTTTGAGTAAAATTAAATAATTAAAATGAAAATTCTAACATTTCAAAATTTACTTCATATTAGAAGTATAACAAAATAGATTTGATTTTTTTCCCCCCTCACCTTTTTAAATCAATAAACTTACTTAATTTGGAGATGAAATTGAAGTCAATTTTGGAAAGGAAAATGCCCGTACCGCATGAGGAATAGCATCCTTATGTTACCCCATTATATTGGCAGAAATAACAAAGGCTCTTTTTTCAATTATGTATTTTTTCTAAACAGTCTTTGATTTGGTTAAGTTCAAATGTGACTTAAGGGGTGAAAGGGTTAATAAGCCCAGTGACATCGATTGTTATTACGACAAAGACATAACATAGAAATGTACTCACCTGTTTTATAATTTTCTTTACATTAGTTAATGGAATTCCTTGATAATTTGATCTTATAATCAACTTTAGTAAATTGTGTCCCAGCACCTCAAACACCATACACACATCTGATGGCTGGAGTTAAGGCTCATTTCTCAAAGCAGGTTTTGTTGTCAATCTGACAATTTCATAAATATTTTTTGTTTTGCATGAATGTCTTGTATAACAAAAGGCATAAAGGGCTTGAAGCACATGTCTTGCGCTTACAGTGACAAAGTGATGACATACATTCACTATTTCACTCAGCAGCATGATCAGCCGATAATGTATGCTATGTCAGCCATCTTGGATTTTGAAATGACACACAAAGACACTTATCTGAGACAATAAGATGAACTGTGTTTGGTCAAAATCTGAGCAGTCGGCAGTCACTCGTGAAAATATCTCAGCCACAATGACAAGTAAGTTTACTTAACCCTTTCATGCAGGTAGGGAAATAACCTACTCTACCAGAAGATGTCCGGTATGATAAAGGATACGTGTGCCATTAACACCCGATATTTTGAAGTCGTCCAACAGCTGCACAGTCCTCTCTCGGAAAGTATCGGCCTCATCACTTTCTCTCACCTGTAATGATAGGAAGGAGAAACGTTAGCTATTGGTTGTTAGAAATATTTCTGTAAATTGTTCAGTAACCAGCGGACAATAAAATATTAATCCACACACTTTAATGGCATTGATATTCAAAAGATGAGATTACAACTAGCTAGGTCAAAGAAAATGTATTAAACGGAAATAATAAATTAGAGCTATACTAAAACCCCTTTAACCCTTTCACCACTGTAGACCATAGTGGACTCATCCAGATGAATGTATGGTAGAGTCTACTCAAGTTAACTAGGGGTGAAAGGGTTAAACTGACGTACTAACACAATGCTGGCACTATAAGGTGGTTTGACAATATATCAAGGAATATTAATAGATTGAAATGGTAAGAGTAATTGAAATTGATTGCGTTAAGTGAGGTATCAATAACAGGCACTGTAAGTTCAAAGGTCAGTAAGTAACTGGCCGACCCTGTCCTGCACATTGTCTAGTGGTGACAATTATTTTACCATATACCAAATCAATCATCAGTGTTAGTGCTAATCTTATCAACAGTATGAACCCAGTTACAGGTAGGCAATCATAATGATACAATATTGGAATAAAGAATGAACATTTATTGTAAACTGACAATATATGTATATATTTTTTGCCTCACTTTGGTGTGGGGATAGTGTCAAAGCGAACACGTATCTTACGTTACGGAAGCATAATAGCATGCATTCAAAGCCAACATTGCTAAATGTGTGCTGTGACGTGTGATTTGGTGACCAGGAGGTAGCATTAGGCTGATCCCCCCTGCCAACCCGACAGCCACTAAACCCTAACATTACAAGCTACTGTCTGTCAAACACTGGTGTCCTGTTTTGCTTCAATTTGTTTTAATTGCAGATGCATTAACCATTTCTGGTATTATGGTTTTAAATTACCAACGATTTAGCCATTGGGAGTCCCGTGCCTCTGTCTAAATGACTCGGAAAATAAATGCCAATCTGCAGGCATGGATTCCTGTGCAATTCACATTTTATAAATGAAACTGAAGGTCACGATCGACAACATTCTGATCTTTCCCCGACATCTAGAAGGAAATTTGATGTTAGCGTATCCAAGGAGGTTGATTTGAGATTTTTACAAAGATTGAGATTACACATGATAAAAGCTGCAGGATTTTTTTTTACTTGATACAGACTCAGTTGTCTAGCTAAGATTTGTTCTTATTTTTCCTTTTTTTGGGGCTAAAATTTCATTATTTATTTCAATCATTAAACTAGAAATCATAAGTAAGACATGAATGCTAATAACAACAGTGACCTTAGCATTGCTTTGGGACCCTGCTATCATCCAACGTATTCCCATACCTGACATTTGTATTACTTTGATGAAAATCTGTTAAGAAATGAAATCAGTAGAATCATGACAATAAATCTGGTCTGGAAAAGATGGACAAGATCAACACTATTTCCCTCTCAGCAAAACTGAACGCTCTGTATGTGCCACCTTGCGGATGATTAGACTGGTTTAATACTTTGATGTAAACAAAGGAATCATGCAGCAGCTTAGTGGTAAAATTTTCAGGCATCAAAGTCAGGTGTAAGTTGTAATCTTCAAAGGATTAGTATCAAAGCCTAACGATAGGTCAGTTTTATTTTATACTTGAAACCATCAAATTGCTGTAAGTGAGCGTAACCCCTGGAATTTCGAGGATGGCACACCAGTAAATATAGCAGACCTGTGACATATTCTAAATCAACTTTTATCTTGCCTACCATTGAAACTACTCCATTCCATTCGTTTTGAATAAATTTATTCCTTGTCAAGAATTCAGATAAACGGATTTCTAATTATAGAACAGAAAACCTGAAATAAGACATCTTCTAACCATCAATTAACCTACTGATAACACAAAATCGGTCGATACCCTATCCTTCTGATTCACCAGCATTTCTGAAGTATCCTGGGATATGCGTGGATCAATAATTGAAACAAATATAATCAAACCCTCTGTACCAGCGAATAATGAAATTTAAATAGCTAATGTTATGATTCTACTGTTCATCTCATAGGAAAATGGGTGTGTCCCAATCAGAAATCTCATTGACGGTGGACTTAGCAGTATATACATAAGACAGATAAGAATTCTTGCCAGTCAAACAGAAAATTTAAAAGTTTAATAGTATGAGCTTTAGAATTGCTTTTTAATGCCATAATGATACCCCTGTCAGGGTAAGTAATATAGGGTATAGCAAGTATCTCATGTAAATATCCAAAAGAAATCAATTCTGCTTATAAACGGAGTGTATGTGATAACAGATGAAGACAGGGAGGTACTTTATGTACGAGTCACGCTGGCTTCGTTACCCAGACAGTTTGGTTTGTAAAAGGGGAAAAAATAGAAAATAAAAAAAAATTAATATCAATACTTTTTTTCAAAGTAATTGAACATATTTTCTTTGATTTTTCAGTCTTTTCCTTTTTAATAACATAAAATCGATTTTTTTATTTTGTAAAATATAATCAAAATGGTATGGTATTTTTTATTTCAACCTCTTGTTTTTTTTTTAAATATCAAAACAATGATTTATTCATGTATAATATTTTTTCATTTCATATGGAAAGCTTAGTATCTTGGTTAAAATCCTCCATAGAAATAGAAATAAATGACCACTAAAATGTTCCGAGACACTGAATACTGTCACATGATGTCCCAATCTGACAGCTCTTACACATGACACGTTGATACAAAAACAACAACATCAAAGTACCGTGGATGTTTGACAGCTATCTGTGACAGTAAGACAGACACACTGACACGATTTACAATGTCCAGCATCAGTTTTGACAAAAGTTAGGATAATATTTCCATCAAATGTCACTTTATCACTCAATGAAACAGGTTTACAGCAGTTAACACTATGGGGCAGCAGAAAAACACTCATTTACCAAACAAACACAGTGTTGGGGTTTTATTATCTCAAGGCCTGACCTACTTAGAGGCTTCTGACTGACAAATCCCTGTCTCATGTCTTACAATCATAGACAGCTGAAATGCTCCACTGATAAGACAGGATTCTACATTCACTTAATGATAAACAACACAATGCTAAATTGTTGGTATAAAATAGTGTTAACCTTTCCCTTTCCCCTTAATTCACCGAAGATTTACATAACATACAAAGGGCCAAGAAAAAAGAACTTGATGAAAGATTATTGATTAGAACTTGTTATGTCAATTTCAGGAACTCCCAAGAGTTATCCCCCGAATCCCTCTGGAAGGCCTTTGAAGCGTTTCAACATACATTAATGTTTTTTCTCAATTAATGAATTCAGCATTTCTATGCACAAAAAGACCAGAATCTCTTACAAACATTTTAACACTGTCAAGGGATTCAGGTATAACAGTGGTAAGGAGGGGGCACCTGAGACGGTCTCAAAGCATTATTATTCTACAATTGTATATATAATTTTTCACACCACAAACTTTTAATCAACCTGGTGATTATGGGTACAAAAATGAAATTCAAAAATATTTTTTTAGTATTGGCTCCACTGCATCAATATTAAACCCCAATAAGTCTTCAGTCAATTTATCAGCAAGCCAGCACACATACTGAATCAATGGCATCTTGGCAAGTCTTCACATCTGATAGCTTACTCCTCTGACCCGACCCATTGTCCCGCTCACGCCAAGGGTGTAGACCCGACCCATTGTCCCGCTCACTCCAAGGGTGTAGACCCGACCCATTGTCCCGCTCACGCCAAGGGTGTAGACCCGACCCTTTGTCCCGCTCACGCCAAGGGTGTAGACCCGACCCATTGTCCCGCTCACGCCAAGGGTGTAAGCTAAGCTCTCTGTTCTACCAACAGGCGAGCTAAAAGGAGCTTTTTCTGACAACTCAATATTGAACCAACAACACAACCTTTAGAACCCTTGAGCTGTTTAAAAGCTGGGCACATCACATCTCTAAACCAGACTGATCCTTAACAGGTCGTTCTGGACATCAGTCCGTAGTCCCCACTCCAGACTTAGCCAGAAACAGGGGAGAAGTATTAAAATAGAACGCAATGATAAGAAGTCAGGATAAAGCGATAATAAAACTGCAACCATGGGCAATGGTCATCCTTTTATCAAGATGGCCGACACTTACAGACTGGACGACATGTCCACAACTCTCGACCAGATTTGATAATGTATACTCGTCACCAGTCAGTAATTGACCTTGTACCTAGACACTTGATAGGCCATTATAGAGTTAAAACAAAATCTATTTTATCAAAAGGATTTAAGCCTGAAAATCAGAAAGCAAATGCAAAATTTGATACCTCATGATCATGGTATTTCAACATCAAAATCAACTTCCATTATTTTGCAGCCATTACTGAACCCTGTGTTACTTTTATTTGGTATGGTTGTATGCAGCCATTACTGAACCCTGTGTTACTTTTATTTGGTATGGTTGTATGCAGCCATTACTGAACCCTGTGTTACTTTTATTTGGTATGGTTGTATGCAGCCATTACTGAACCCTGTGTTACTTTTATTTGGTATGGTTGTATGCAGCCATTACTGAACCCTGTGTTACTTTTATTTGGTATGGTTGTATGCAGCCATTACTGAACCCTGTGTTACTTTTATTTGGTATGGTTGTATGCAGCCATTACTGAACCCTGTGTTACTTT
>JAUMHH010228284.1:0-11821 GCA_032359455.1 Chlamys rubida
TTACATAAGTTGGACAACTTGTGCCCAATCCCTTTTGTATATTAGATGCAAATAAAAATATGTTTAAATCAAAATATAAATATATACGAAAAACTTCAATGCAGTGGGACAGGGATCCTTAAACTGGTTCCTTGGCATTAAAACTCACAAGGCATAGTTGTTTCTCTTACACTGCACAGAAGTAGATTCAGGTATCCATACTTTTTCTGATATGGGTTTTCCTTGTCGATAGGTGAGACACCCTGCCTGTATTCTGTGAAATTGCAATGAAAACAATTGAATCATGTAATTTTTTACAGTCATAGGATCAAAACAGTTCAACAATTCTAGCAAAAAATCTTGGCTTGACAATTTAATAATGTTACTTGATGGTTGATGCTAATCTCTAGGAGGGAAAACATTGTATTAATTAATGAACAAACCTTTTTTTAGGATCAGGCAAAACAAAAATATGTTGACATTGTTGATGAGTTAGCTGCGAAGGAAACACCAGCATCAGCACCCCCAAGTGGAGAGAAAGCTCCATCATCAAAGTTTGAAACCATCGACGTGACCAATACTGGCGGAGTATGTAAAATCATGCTCAACAGACCAGAGAAGAAAAATGCTCTTAATTTCCAGGTGATTACCTTTCCAGTTATTTTCATAGTATTTATAATTTTCAGAATGTTGAGTTAATTTTTAACAACTGTATATTATTGCGTACTCTTACGAGAATCCATACGGAGTGCTGTTATACCTATATATTTCTTAATAAATATGATTGTGTTACTGCAATTTCCTGCATGCTTTGTCACTTTCATTGTTTACTTTTTGCATAATTTCTCAGCAAGAAAGAACCTTCTGGGTCATGACATTGCACTGTTTGGTTGGCTATTCCAGAAATAATATACTGTATAACATAAAATGTTCACTGTGTATAAACATTCATGGTTCTTGTGGTTGCAATGGAACTACAAAGATAAATACAACAAATTTGATTGAAATTCTTGACTACAGTTTGTTTATATGGGGTAGCCACGAAAGTTCATACCATGGCTTCGAACCATGAAAAAAAGGAGGAAGGAGGCATTTTTTACTACCCCACCTCCATGGCCACCACCTAATTCCTAAGACCCATGAAATGAATGTTAACAACTAATTTAAACCATTCCACCCACATATCAATTATAACCTATTGGCTATTCCAATATACATTGTCTTACACGGCTGGGAACGATTTAAGTTTAGGTTAACGTTTGGTAATAATGATTTTGGTTAGAAATCTAAGCTAGACTTTGTATTCAGCCCCATTACTCTAATACTAGTGCATCAGTTATCAAACGTCTGTGAATGCATCTGGAAAAAACACTTCACTGCTATATTAAATGTAGGTCAGTGTAACTATATTTTCCAATTCACTGACTTTGGTTAGAGCAAAGGTGTTTGAAATTCTGATTGTTAATTGAGATAAAAATCATATAAATAAGTAAGGGTATTACTTTTTTATAGTACATGTAATACCCTTATTTTTTTTATATGGTTTTTATCTCAAGTTACAGTCAGAATTTCAAACACCTGTGGTTAGAGTTTGCATTTTTTCTCCATTTGTTAGCTCCTTTTCCAACAATGCTGAAGCACGTATGTTTTACATATATTTTAGTTTTAAAATCACTTTAATAATGAAACCTTAATACCTATGATGAATATCTTGTTTCTCTTTGTTTCCAGATGTATGAAGAAATCGGCAATGCCCTGAATGAGGCTGGACAGGATGACAGTGTAGTGTTGACTGTGGTCACAGGTATGACAAATTCTTTTAAAAGTAAATTGTGTAAGAGTTGTCTTTTCCTTTTGGTGCCAATCACATTCCTGTGGTAAGTGTATAAGAGTTATCTTCCCTTTGTTATGCACATCTCTTCTCTGTTGTAAATGTAAAGGAGTTATTTTCACTTATTGGGGCTCATCAAATACCTACAGTAAAGAGATATAAGAATTATCTCCCCTTTTTCAGTACACATCATGTTCCTGTGGTAAATGTAAAAGATTTATCTTCCCCTTTTGGTAATTAACTGACAGCCACTTATCTTGTGGATTCACTTTTAGATAATTAATTAATGAATATTAAGTAGTTTTATGCAAATCATTCCTACTTTTTTAACTCGAGTGATTCCAGAAAAACACAAGCTGCTCTTATTTAGATACAATTTTAATTGTTATTCTCTATTTACAACTTCTAATAACCTCATTCAGAATTATTTTCCTTGTACATTATCTTTGTGGACATTGTACAAAATAATTCTCTATATTTATTTGTGTTTCCCTGGAACTATACACTTGGAGAGATATAAAATGAGGTAAGATTTGTGAAAATCTGCTGTGATCAATAATCAATAAAAAGTCATTCCATGGACAGTAGGTTTTACATACATTTTGGCAGAGCCTTACTAAAATGAGCATTTTAGAATCATTTCATTGATTTCACATTGGAAATAAAAACTCCATTATAGTGCTGTATATTATTATTACCAGGCGCTGGAGACTATTACTGTAGTGGAAATGATCTGGGAAACTTCATGAACATTCCACCTGATGGTGTAGCAAAGATGGCAGAGGAAGGCGGCGTAACTTTAGAGTAAGAATAAATCACTTATGGTTTAAAAGCGTAAATTGTGAATTACTGTAAATATTGAAAAGTGGGGGTAAAACCAAGTGATTTGGGGGTAAAAAGACAGGAATACTGACAATATAAGTTTATCAACACATAGTACATACTCAAATACATAACCAGTGTAAATCACTTGAACGCTGACAGGCCTTTGAATGAATAAGTAATATTTAACTCGAATTCTTCCAGCATCTTATGTTATATAGGAAATTTATTTCTTAATTCAGCAAGTTGCATATATATATTTGTACAGGAAATTTGTGAGGTCATTCATAGACTTCCCAAAGCCCCTGATAAGCCTCATCAATGGGCCAGCTGTGGGTGTGTCAGTGACTGTGCTTGGACTGTTTGATGCTGTGTATGCCACAGATAAGGTAAAATCACGCTGTGTTACATGTACAGACAGTACTCACTTTCTAAACTGGACTCTCTCCAGTCTGTATCTTGATTTAAACTGGCCCAATAATTTGTTCTGAAGATAACAAGGTATCATAAGAAGACTTTCTACTATCCAGAACTCAAATGACCAAATCATGTGTTTTCAGGAGTGTTCAGTTTCATAGACAGGGTGCACTGTAGTAAAAATCATAGGTAGGTATTGACCAACCTAAATTGACATTGCATCAGTTTAATAAGTATTATATCATGCTGTTGGAGTTAATGTAAGACTGGATGTAGATTTTGCTATTACTGTATTAACAATTGCAGTGTTTTCTTAGTAAGTCAACGTCACAATGATATACAAAGTATTTCAATGTTTCTGAATTTTCTGTATTACACATAGTATTTCAGTGTTTCTGAATTTTCTGTCTTACACATAGTATTTCAGTGTTTCTGAATTTTCTGTCTTACACATAGTATTTCAGTGTTTCTGAATTATCTGTCTTACACATAATATTTCAGTGTTTCTGAATTTTCTGTCTTACACATAGTATTTCAGTGTTTCTGAATTTTCTGTCTTTTCTGAATTTTCTGTCTTACACATAGTATTTCAGTGTTTCTGAATTTTCTGCAGGCAACATTTCACACACCCTTCACAGCGTTGGGACAATCACCGGAGGGCTGCTCTTCCTATACCTTCCCAAGGTTAATGGGTACCGCCAAGGTAGGTAACTCTCATTTTACTCTGAGAAAGTTGACAAACAAATAATGCAGATACCTCTGTTCCAGTATAAGAAAATTGCTAACAAAGTAACAAGAAAATATGGTTTTATAGAGCAACTCTGAAGTTGGTTGTGTAACAAGTTGAAACAAATGCAAGAAATATAGCTAAACAATTAATAGGCTTCTTTTTTAACATATCTCTTATAATGAAAGCAAAGGTAATACCGTTACATGTACTCAGAAACATGTACTGTCAAGAAAAACTAATTCTGATACCCATTAATAAGAAAGCACTTTACAGTTAAGTAATAAACAACTGCTTCATCTAGTGGAAAAGATAGATACAGCACAAAGATATCATTCTACTATTCTACTGGGTTTATATCATACATCTTCTTTGGCAAACTTGATAAGCATGGATGGCTGTTTCAAAGGTAGATAGTTCTGCAGTCTGAATGTAAAAAAGGGTACTTAGTAGAAAACAATTAAACTGTGCATGTCAACAGACACAAGCATGTTACTTTTCTTGAGTGGTTTGATTTCACAGTGGTTAGTGTTCTCTCTTTTCAACAAGGTATCCAGGGTTTAATTTACAAAATATTTATATACATTGTGTTATATAAAACTTACACTTTTTTGTTTGTGTTTCTGTATGAAATTATTTCAATATGTAAATGTATGGTTCGTAAACTTGAAAATTGATCCAAGGTTGATTTTTGTATTAATTGGTGCTTCCTTTCCTTCTTTGTCACAGGCAAGTGAATTGCTGCTTTTCAACAGGAAGATAACGGCAGTAGAGGCCATGGAAAGGAACCTTGTCACAGAGGTGTTTCCTGACCACGCCTTCAAACAGGAGGCCACAGCAAGGGTGGAAAAGTTTGCAAAACTTCCTAAAAATGTAAGAGGTGTTTAATTATCACATTGCAAACTATTTCTTCTCCTGTTTGTGAGTTGGGAGCTGACTGTAATGTAACTTGTTCAGTACTTGATAAATTTTCAGTAGCAAAGGTAGTATTCATTCTGTATGAGTTTGATAGGTGGGAGATTGTGGTCTCATCAAGGCAAGGCACATTTAAGTCACTTAGGAATCTCTGAACTGTGATTGCTTTCGGAATACTATCATATTTTCGACTTTTCGGCTCAGAAACCATCTGTCAGACTTCGATGAAACGTGATGGTAATCATATGCCTGTGTTGGGGATCAGAATTTATTCTCAAAAAGAACAAAACGGTTAACCTTGAATAAAAAAATCTTCTGAAACTGCCTTACTGGTAGATTTCACCAACATTTCATAATAAGCCTCCCTAGTCGTAGGATGAGGATCAAAATTTGTACTTAAGGAGGGACTCCCAAGGGGACTTATAGGAGAGCTCTTAGTGAATTCTTTCAAATTACATGTACGCCTATGTACGGTGAATTTAGACCAAACTTTCACAAATCAATTCTTTTCAGCGCACTTGCAAGTTAGCTGATCTCATGGTTCAGCATCCATCATCCTCATCCGTCTGTCCATCATCAACTTGTTTCTTTAAACAGCTTCTTTTTTTCAAAACATGAAGGCTCAGTATTATGATATTTAGCCAATAGGTACCTGGGATAGAGTGCTTTAAATTTTCCCCATACTACTTTCAAGGTCACAAGGGTCAAATATGTTAAAAATTTCATGTTCATTTTCTTAACGAACCATAAAGTTTAGTAATATAATACTTAGGTATGATACATAGACAAGCATTACACATCTATTTTCTTACATATTGTGTTTAAGCCAAAGGTCAAGTTTGAGCGATGGCAGAGGTCAAATTTTAACATTGGCTGTAAATTGTAATAGGTATAAAGAATCAAGAAAGATTTCTGAATTTTTTCACAAGTAATGCTTTCAACTTTGGTACATTACATAATTTAAAAAACAATTATATTACCAAACTTATCTCTAATTTTGTCTTCACAGAGTCTACAAAAGGCTCGGAGCCTTACACGAGACCAGATGCGAGAGACGCTGCACCGTGTAAACAAACAGGAGTGCGATGTACTCGTGGAGAGATGGCAATCCGAGGAGTGTCTAATGGCCATCATGAACTTCTTCACTGCTAAAGGATCCAAACTGTAGTCACACAACACATTTCATAACATAAATTATTTGATAAGTTAATTGCAGAGAATAAGAACTTCAAAGCAAATTTAAACAGGTGTGTGTATACATCCAGAACATTTTATGGGTCAAATTGTGATACATAGGGGTGACTGTTTTTTGTGGGTTTTGTTTCAATTACATACAGTTATTCAAGGATTTTATGACAATTGGGCCTGCAACATGTTTAAAGGTTGTTATACCGTAAATTTGCGGGTATAGTGCGCACTCGGGTATAGTGCGCTGGTACGTTTTTGGGGTCAGATTTAAAAAAAAAAATGTAATACAGCAGGTTGACAGAATGTGATGTAAGGAACAAAATTGTTATCTTTTGTGTGGTTTTGGTAATGATTACAATTGGAAATACCAGGTTTATACACAAAATTGGCCTGCATCATCTTCAAAGGTTGTTTGTAGTGAAAACATGACTACAGTGGAACCCATTTTAAAATTATGATATGTACTATTTTTTACATTGCCCAGGTAGGTTGTTGATTTATGCAGCATCTCTGGAAATGTGAAAGATAGTTTGAGCAAGAACTTGTTTTTCACCTTTAATATCCAAGCTCAATAAAGATTATATATTATTGATTTATAATGTATGTTGTTTAAATATGCTAATATTCAGTGTAATTAGAATGACTATAAGTCAAGTCTCGCCTAAGATTTTTGATCTTTGCGGTAAAACTTCTATGAACTATTGAAGTAATGTGGTAATATATGACTGTTATAGAAATACTCTACATCGCACATCAAAAGAAGGGAAATGTTGCTCTCTAGATTTACTTTCTCAAAATCTTAAATTCTTGTATTTTCTAGTATTTGAAAGTTCAAAATTGTATAATTACTTTACATTTTCCAGTGTAATATGCATGCTGTTTGAACAAGTTGGACTTTTATAAATAAAATTTCATAAATACTTTCATTAAATGATCATCACTTGATGGTAATGATAATTATTTAATGGTAGAGCTTCAGTTAAATAAAGTGCTATATATTTTATAAATATTATAGTTTTAAGATTTATTTATTATTCAGCAATGAAATTGGGAAAGAAAATCACATGATAATTGAATTAATATTTTTAAAATGATTAAAATAGTCTACTGTAAGCACAACATGCCACAGTATGAACAGAGCATAAGCCAGCCAAAGTTTGCAGTAGAAAGCTACGAAGTACCAAAATATGCATGTATGTTACAGGACAAAGGTTCTTGTCTCAAAAAATACTCTAAAAATCACAATAGCAATGTGTTAACAAATCTGTAATTCAAACACAAAAGGGATGAAACAAGGACAAACTGCTACTGCAAGTCAAAAATAAATAGCACTGCATCATATTCAATCCCAAATATGCAGGATTTAATTACGTCTGAAAATGTTTTTTGAAATTATTTTTTGAACTGATAAGTAAAATATGTACTCGGAGATTATTTAAAAGGTACAAGGAGAATGAGACCATGTGTTCCTAAAGGGTAAGCCTAGGCTTCATTGGAGGAAGTGTTACATTGCACCCCTGGAATACGTAACCCCTGGAGTATGGAGGATGGTGGTCCACATACTTCTGTTAAGGTTCAATGCTTTCTCTTTTGTTTTGAATTTCAAGACTTCATATTTATCTGTATGTTGACGCTGTGCTATGTTTGATCTTTTAGGGATTCTTCGACGACTAACAAGTCCGTCATGATGGCCAAAGAAAAACGAGATCAAGATTTCATAACAAGCCAGTCTAATAGATTACCTCGTTAACTGATCTCAGCTACACTGCATCAGTGCTCTTACCGTAATTCAACATTGTTTTACCGATTACCAACACTGCTTAAAATTTATATTACAAGAGATGCTTATTGAGCAAATGTCGTGTCATACAAAATAATGTTATCTACGGGCTGAATGAAAAAAAGAGAGACTTATCGGTCATGTCACAATGACATACAGCTCATTGATTGGAATAGATTAAATCAAAAGGCTTGGATTCTCTAATTCTCCCCAAAATAAAAAAAATAAAAGACCATAACAAATCGAAAAAAAAGTTTTTCCCATAAATCAATACATTTTACAAACGCCACATTAGAAATATTTCTGAGTGCATAAAGCAGGTCCCACTTCGTCATATTCTTCTTTTTTAACACAAATCTTTTCAAATGTTGATAAATTTCCAGCCATTGCGCCTCCAGTCCATGCCAAATAATCCCTGTTCTTGTCAGCTATCACGTTCACTTCGGCTGTCACATTGAGACCACATTTTAGTTCTTTAGTGAGGCGTTCAGCAATTCCAGGAAACATAGTTGTTCCTCCAGACAACACAATGTTATTGTACATGTCTTTGTGCAAACTAGAGTCTGCTTTTTGGATGGTTATATTGATAAGCTCGTGAATCCCAGGGAACTCAATTCCATCAGTTTTTGGATTAAAGAGAATTTCTGGGCAATGGAAGCGTTCGTTACCGATATTTATATTTGAACCATCAGGTAGCTGATATATCGTTTCTGTACCAGATGAGGATGGATCACTCTCAAAGTCGGAAGAGACACAACACATCGTCCTTTTGATGTCTCGTACGACATCATATTCCGTTCCTTTGGTAAAACTACAACCCTTCTCCTGTAGCTTTCTTACGAGATATGATGTCAACTTTTGCCCGGCATAATCCACACGATCACATCGAAGAGACACACAACGTCCCTCGTAAATACGCATGGCGTGTGTTGTAATCTCCCCAGAGTCCAACACGAGGCCAGTATCCTGTCCAGTCGAGAGAAGAGAAAGTTCGCCGGTGACCGCTATATAAAGTGCGGGGGTGTTAAACGTCTCGAACATGATTTCTGTCATCTTCTCCGTAACACCTCTGGGGTTGTGTGGGGGTCTTGTTAACAAAACTGGGTGCTCATCCGGAGGTGCTCGGAGTTGATCATGAAATATATACTGCCATAATTTTTCCATCCCATCCCAGTTGTTGATGACACCGAATTCTATTGGGTTCCGCAAAGCCAGCATATCTCTGATATCTCGGACTTCATCCCCAATGAAGCAGTCCTTTTTCAACGTCCCTTTCAACTCGTCACGAGGACGACCGACGATGGATGATGTGAACACACGAGGGGTATTTTCGTTAGCAAATCCGGCCTTACATGAATGCGATCCAGTATCTACTACAAGTGCGATTGGCTTTGCCATGTTCACACCCAGTTCCTGAAACAAAGTAAAGTAGAAGCATACTTGAAATTTCAAGTCTATTGCTGTAGTTATGAACTTTGGGGTTAGATTAATAACAATAATTGTATTGATAGAATGCCAACTCTAATGCAAATAATACTGAACAAGTTATGTGAAACCCGTTATTTTGTCAGAACATTTGCTCTTACATTAAAATTTAGATCGTATTGTCCCACTAACCTAATCCGAAATAAAGTACAGTGTGTATATATTGTCTAAAAACTCGTTCTGCAATTTTAAATTTATACAGTACTTCTCTCTAAATTTTGAAATTCTTACAATTAAGGCTTTGTATGCACCTTCCTTCTGTTTCAACATAAGTTTAAGATCAATTTGGATTGGCCCCTAGCATCATCGATGAGTTATAGAAGAACGAAACAGCTGTATGATGCAGTGTAATTATTTTTAGCATACTGTAGCTATTTCAAACTTTTTAAAGGTACAACCACATTGTGTTCATCTTTCATAACATTCTTAAATAATCGCAACATTATGCATGAATTGCTATCTTAACTCTCTCAATTAAAGGCAGATATTTATTTAAGCTTTCTTAAATTATTTTTCCCACTCTTAGGCTAGATAACACATTACGTTTTGTATTACCCTTTTACACTTGATAGATACCGATATTTAGTGTGTACTGTATTAACTTTTACTGTTAGCCATACGTTGTGTTGTTTCAACTCTACTACATACATTCAGTCAATTCACAGATCGGGCAGCTAACACACAATCTGACAAAACGTTCACTGACTTATTAATAAGATCAATCAGGACATAGCTTTTAGAGCCCAGCCACAGACATGTATTACTGTAGGCAACTAACCACCCACCCTGGAAGTGGGAAACAAACCAGTCATCCATAGACTTGTTAGGAAAACTAGGGAAAACCTCTGACGCAATAGACATACAGCAGAGTAAGTAAGTACACCAATCACATGGTGGTCAATAGGATTAGAATATTAGTTATTCTACCATTGCATGGAATCAGCAATGACATCAGCACAACCGGAGTTGCACACTTTCGATCATGTGATGTATCAAAGTGATCTTCTTAATATGTTATTGTCGGGAGTCAACCAATTCTAAATGCGGAATTACATTGTATAGAAAGAGAAAACTCGAGCTAGTTTCAATAAGGTGTGTTAGTGCAAATTAAATATATCAATGCCAGGGTTGCTAACCTGATATCTGTCTATACAATGGAATTCCGCATTTAAAATTGGTTGTCTCCCGACAATAACAACCACGGTAATAAAATATGAAACTATTATTACATACTTGAAATTAACTCTGTGTATTTTAAATGAAAGATTTGGAACGAAATCTTCATATCATTCCGATAAAAAGAACTATGCTTGTTGTATGAGGGAAATGAACAATGTTGTTTATATGGGAAATATGAACTATGTTGTTGATATGGGAAAAATGAACTATATTAACAACATAGTTCATTTTCCCATACAAATAACATAGTTCATATTTCCCATACAAACAACATTGTTCATTTTCCTCATACAACAAACATAGTTCTTTTTTCACGAACTTGTGAAGTTTTGTATATATATTATACATGACATTTCATAACATTATGTGGTGTAATGCATTTATCAGGTAGACATTTAATAAACATGGGAAATGAAAAAGTATTATTATGTTTATTACACGTCTATCACAGGGATTTGCAACTTCGCGAGCCAATTAAGGGTGTTCAATACGATACTCTCCTTAAAATACACATATATGTTTTTTGATATTGTCACAACACACCTAAGCATCAGTATAGCATATGTTTACTTTAGACTTTAGCAACAAGGACATTTTATTATAAGTTTCATATATATACCGGTAAAATATATTACCGGAAAATGTTATTGTTTTTCAAAGGCTTATGGTTTTAAGTCGGTAGAAATGAAGCTCCGCATAGCCTTGGTATATAAATAGAGTAAACTTAAGACAATATGACATCACGTAACATTTCAATGGACCGGAAATGAACTTAACATGTTATAATGCTGTTGAACTATATCTAACGTCTTAAGGCCTTTCTACAGACTAATACACTTCTTTTTTGTTAATTAAAGTACACGTACAATATATCCAAATTACATATGTTTATTTGGGATTTTAGATATGACTTATAAGGCGGTTGAAATTTAGGATAATTAGATCATTTATTAAGGAGCTTGTTAATTGAATCGTAATTTCTGTCTTACAGGTACGCGCTCCGTTTTTACTTTTATATCTGTATTATTTATTTTGGATAAAGACGACACCTGTTGATGTTCCATCTAATTTTTGAAGGGCTGTCACAATAACGTGATACCGGCTTGACATTCGGTTGTGACATTGAACTTTACAGCCGGGTTCTTCATCATTGTTTACTTTACTAACGGCAGGTAAAGTGCAATCAGAGACGTATATACTTAATGCTGGTTTCATACGTCTCTGTGCTATTAATAGCTGTGACGGTGTGCTAATAATAACTTGGTCACTATTTGGATAAATACACATAAGGGTCGGACGTTTGATATGAAATTATATATAAGTCTTAGTTTGTTTAGTTGCGGTGCTCTCTTTGCATTTCTGTTGTGTCTGACAATAGCAGCATTCCGAATTAGTCGTCACCGCAGTCGTTTTCATGTTTAGTTTATACCTCCGGCGATTTTGTTAGGGTATGCTATTTCCGGTTTTGGAAGCAGTACTGTACAGTCGGATAAGCAAC
>JAUMHH010228295.1:0-26544 GCA_032359455.1 Chlamys rubida
AAAAATACTAGAACCTGGTAAAATATTTTCTCCAAACTTTGCCAATGTGTTCTGATTGATGGAAAGAGTAACTTGACCAAGTTTCAGTTCAATCGCATGTGAATAACGTAAAATGTAAAAAAGTGGAGTTTAACGCAAATGTTGACGTGGCCGCCGCCGCCGGAAAAGCAACACGTTAGTCTCGCTTTCCTCGACTATCGTCGAAGGCGAGACAAAAATACTGATCCAGAAAAGTAGTCCGGATATTTGTTCCAAAATTAGAAAGCATCAACATGCGGACAGCATTATTGGCGACTTTATGTATACGTCTTAATTGCACTAGCATTGCTGTAAATATTGGCTAGTGCTTTAGTCACCCCTGCAAGCTTTACGTAGTTCTAATAGTGGTCCTCCTCCCTAGTCAGCAGCTTCTCTGTAGTAAGTAAAGTAAGAGTTGTTATAAATAAGCTTGTAAACGTCGTGGTCAAAATGTGAAATGAAAACAATTGATTTTCCTTATCACAATTAATTTACTGATAATAACTGGTGCTGAATACATTACTTAACGAGTAGGCATTACAATGACTGATAATGTATTACATCACATGAGCAATCATGCGAGCTAAAACAATCAGGAAGGGTATCTGGAAGCATAACAAACTTTTTTGCCTGAAACATATGAATTAAAAAATGTTGGTGAGTGAACAGAGTTTCAAGATACATACTGTGACTCTTGTACAGTAAGTAGAGTTGGCCTCTTTGTTGCCAGCAAACTCCGTTATTGTCACACAGGGGGAGAAGCATGTCCGCCTCCTCCACCCAGAGCTTCACAGAAAAAGTCCTGGATTGCGCCGTCTTGAGTGCGTAGAACTTACCTTTTTGAAGACTCAGTTGTTGGGACATCTTATGTCTATGAAATGAAAAAGATTGGTATATATATTCTATATTGTCGTGAAGATGTTGGACACGAGGATGAAGCAGACAAATATATAACTAGAAATTTGTTTTTGTAAACACAAACATATGTCTCCCCTTAGTAGCCAATATGCATATTTGGAAGAATAGAAAGGTCACATCAAGATTAAGGTGTGTAAACTCTAAACCATTAAACTTTTAAATTTATCTGGTTCATGTTAAATTGTCTTAACAATCTTGGTTATGTTTCGGCAGTAATGGTACTATAGACACATTTACATGTATATAAAAATAGGAATTATCACACATCTGATTTATATAGTGGGGCAGGAGACCAAATTTTAGAATACAACACTCCTACTTCCCAAGATACATAACTATAGCAAGTTTGGTTAACATAGGTGAAATAAAATAGAAGTTATGCAGTGGACAAACTTCGGTATAAAATATTTTTTAAAAAAAAAGGGCCATAACTCTGTATATAGTGGGGTACGAGACCCGATTTCAGTGCGAGAGATTCCGCCTTCCCAAGATACATAAATATGGTAAGTTTGGTCAACGTAGGTGAAATCTCCGGACAAACTTCGGTATTAAAAATAAACAAAAGGCCATAACTCTGTATATAGTGGGGCACAAGACCTAATTCCATTGCACTGCACACCTTCTGTGGGTGATGCAGGTATACTTCAAGTTTGATCAAGATATCTTTAACAGTTTAGAAGTTATGCTGTGGACAAACTTCTGTATTAAAAATAAACAAAGGGCCATAACTCTGTATATCGTGGGGCACAAGACCTAATTCTAGTGCACTGCACACCTTCTGTGGGTGATGCAGGCATACCTCAAGTTTGATAAAGATATCTTTAACAGTTTAAAATTTATGGCCAGGACAAGTTGCGATTAGAAGAGCCAGAAGAAGAACCAGTACTAATACAATATGTCTCCCTTCATTCGAAGGGGAGACTTAAAAATCCTTATGATAATTTCAGGTTAATTTACTCATGGAAATGAACTTATAATGCAGAAACTCATTTTCTATTAATGGTAAGTGTGACCTTGACCCACTTCAAAAGTGGAAGCCTTGTAAGAAATCTGAGCTTAACTGAAGTCAAGAAATTTCGTAGAAAACTAATTTTCTCTTTACAGTTAGTGACATATGACATTTTGACCTGAAGCATGACTTTTTGCAAGAAGCCATGCATGATGCTGGAGTAAGATGGACCAATAGGTTAAATCTATCAAAACATATTAAAATATGTATAACATGTTAACATTATGGTATTTTTTCCTTAAATACCACCAGTAAAAATTGTTGCCAGAAAAAAGAACAAAGGGTATCACAGGGTTGAAACAATATACATGTAAACCAGTTACATGCCTTGTTACACTCTTTGTATGTAGTAGGGCACCAAACCTTATTTCACTACACAACACTCTGACTTCCAAGGGTTGCATAAGTATTGAGTATACGTCTCAAAGAAAATTCTCAAACTCCTTCCTTAGAAATTGGATTTCCTGTATCCACACAATGAAACAGCATGGCCTGAGTAAGTATACAACCCATAAGGATAGGATTTTGAAAATTGCACAGAGACTGCCCTATATAATAAATGGTTTGTATGTTACTTAGCTGTTTCTGATTCAAAACAACAAGAAAAGCATAAAAATAATACTTAAAGTTAAGCATGAACCAATCAAGATTCAAACACATCCTTACTAATTTATTCCACTTCCCATGCTTCTAAAAAAATAAATACTAAATGATTTCCTGTACCTCTGAATAAGCAAGATGGACGTTACTTGAAACAAACGTTGACTTTCGCCCTTGAAGAAGGCCAGGAGGCCGAAATATTGGGACTTAGATTGACATTTGTTCTATATACATGCAACATAGATACTTGAACATATACAAGATAGGCACTTGGACACATAAAATATAGAAACTTCAACATTCAAACAAACACTTTTAAACAGAGACATGGACTCATATTATATAGACACTTGGACACATACAATATATAGACACTCAAACTCATACAAGATAGATACTTGTACACATACAAGATAGACACTCACACTCATACAAGATTGCACTTGGACACATACAAGATAGACCCTCACACTCATACAAGATTGCACTTGGACACATACAAGATAGACATAAAATAGATATTGCTATATAAAATATAGACCTCTATTGCATGACTGATGGGCAGTGTAAATATAACTCAGTGATCGAGGTTTTACCATAAATATCAGTTATTTCTATATTTATATAAAAATTATTTTGGAATATTTCAATTAAAGTTCAAACGTACTTATTCAATAACTTAAAAGCAAAATTAAAACATCACAATCTCAACAGAATCTGCAACATTTTAAACAATAAATATATATAATTTTTGAAGAATTTTAGTGAGTGTAGAGAATAAGTAGTGATTTATAAAAAAAATAATGAATTCTGCCATCACAACACAAATTACTTTAATAAAAAAAAGAAAATCAACATGGTGCTTTCTTCGTTTTTATAATCTTGTTTCATTATTCTCCAGCACTGTCAATGTAGAGGTAGTGATAGAAGGGTGGTCCAGTTTGTATGTATTGTGTCTGTGGTAATGTATTGGGGTAGGTAGTTGGAGGGTATATAGTGGTAAAGTAGTGGTGTATGAAGTAGTCATGGATGTAGTGGTAAATAAGTCATGTGTAGTGTTAAAGTAGTTGTGTGTGTGTATAGTAGTAATTTATATAGTGGTAAATTAGTTGTGTGTGAGGTGGTAAATTATAAAGTGGTAAGTTAGTGGTGTGTGTGTATAGTAGTAATTCATATAGTGGTAAATTAGTTGTGTGTGAGGTGGTAAATTATATAGTGGTAAGTTAGTGGTGTGAGTGTATAGTAGTAAATTATAAAGTGGTAAATTAGTTGTGTGTATAGTTGTAATTCATATAGTGGTAAATAAGTTGTGTGTGAGGTGGTAAATTATATAGTGTTAAAGTAGTTGTGTGTGTGTATAGTAGTAATTTATAAAGTGGTAAATTAGTTGTGTGTGAGGTGGTAAATTATATAGTGTTAAAGTAGTTGTGTGTGTGTAAAGTAGTAATTTATATAGTGGTAAATTAGTTGTGTGTGAGGTGGTAAATTATATAGTGTTAAAGTAGTTGTGTGTGTGTGTATAGTAGTAATTAATATAGTGGTAAATTAGTTGTGTGTGAGGTGGTAAATTATATAGTGGTAAATTACTGGTGTGTGCAGTGGTAAATTATGTATTGGTAAATATGTTGTGTGTGAGGTGGTTAGGTGTGTCGTGTTTGTAGTGGTAAATTATATAGTGGTTTGGTATGTCATGTGTATGATGGTAAATTGTATAGTGGTTTGATTATATAGTGGTTTGGTATGTCATGTATGTAGTGGTAAAGTACATAGTGGTAATGCCAGTGTGCGTGGGTGTGTCTAGTGGTAGTGTCCGTGTGTCTAGTGGTAGTGACCGTGGGAGGGGTCTACACGTAGTTGTAGTATTTCTGACTGATGTAGTGCACTGTTTGTCTGATTTGTTGGTTCCGCCCAGTGGTGTTTTTATTGCATGGGCGTGTCATTAGAATGATTGACATGTGTAGTTAGTCTTTCATTGGAAATCAGATTTATTAGATGCTTTCAAAATTTTGCAACTGAATGTGCAATGTTGCAATTATTTTGTTTTTGAAAATAACCTCTGTCGTCGGGAGATAAGTAAAACCCTCTAATAGCTTCTTCTGATCAAGGTCAAAGGTTGAAGTCAGTCATCCATGATTTCCTTTAATGAATGGCTGACTTCATAAGTAAATATAGAAATCGTTTGAACCCTGACAGTAGATGTTATGGGAGTGCACTACTATCTCCTGGAAGACAGTTAACAAAAAATCCGGGTTTCATCCTCGACCCTGCAGGCAGCTGCTAGCTTTTTGACATTTTTGAAATGGCTGCAATATCAGAAGTAGTTGCTATGGTTACAGTTGTCATGTACGGTTGAAATGACGTTTGTTTTTGTGATAATTTTACATGCTTACTCAGGAAACAGCACCCCTACAACCTCGACAACGATTGGTACATTCTTTTCTCATTAGCATAATAACCTCTTTGCAGACAATGTTTGTTGCACTCTTTCACCTTGCTGTACTATCTGCATGTGTCACATGACATTACCCATGATGCATTTCCGATGTTATGAGATTTCAAGCAGCCTGTGTCTGATAGTGTTTTGACCCCGCTTTTTCCTTTATTCACATTTTCTCACAATTTTCCCACAATTTACCAAGTGATTTCACTTCATTTAGATAATTGTGAATGTGTTTTTGATTTGTTTGTGTTCAACTCCGTGTCACCCCTCCCGACTTCCCAATGGAAACCTATTAACCCTTTCACCTCTATCTACCGTAATAAGTTAGCCCGGTTATTAGGAAAATCTCATTTTTTGAGGCTCCCTTATTTTTAGAAAAAAAAATAAAAGAAATCCTGTTATTTAGTATCATTGCTTGTATCCCGAATTCTGTTTTCCCACCAAAAGGTTCAATGTTTATTTGTCTGTACGAAGGAAAATGGCAACGTAAAAAGTATCTATAGTATCAACAGGTTTTGTTTGCCACGTGTCCATGGCAGATGAATTGACATACAGAGGTATGTCAAACTGATGTTCTCAGCATTTTTTGTTGCAGTAAAAGCGTTCGTTAAGTCAACACAGTGTTTTTACGCATGGGCATATTCGGATTTATGTAATATTAAGGTTTGTCACTAAAATGTCCGTGTATATTTTCTGGAAATTGAATTTTCCAGGTTATAGTGAAACCTGCCTTTATTGATGCCGGATTTCAAGGAATTTTGTAAAATCAAGAGGATTTTATTACCCTTAAAACTTATTTCAAAGTTTGAGCACAGGTTTCATCAACATCTTTGAAATCCGACCGAATTGCTATCTCTCCTTGAATGATACCAGTAAATGCCGGTTCACCGATGCAGTCTGGTCCGACCAAATGTTCCATTCCTCCTTGAACGATATCAGTAAAGACAGTTAAACTATAGCAGAGTGTATGATATATGTATATCAAATTGACAAACGGAATGCTGGGATGAAGGTTTTTAAAACCTGTCTTTTAAAAATCATTTATACGAGTATCACATCCATTCATTTGTTAAAAAACAGTGTTAAGTGTTCACCTGAATCAGCGATTAAATCGAATTGGAAACAAATTGAACAGAGAAATGTTGGCACAGCTAAACATTTTTGCATGAAGCAATAAGCATTTAATTAAGAATCGGGGTTAAGTTTGCAATTTTATGTTTTGGATACATAACTTATCCACTACTGGTCTAAGGTGCCAATAAGCAATTTATAGTACGCTAATGAAAGGTGAGCAACAGTCGTAACTAGAAATAATGTCCTAGTTAAATCAAACAATTTTATCCTGGTTACTAGAAATAATGTCCCAATTAAATCAAACTATTTTATTCTGGTTGTTACTATATATTGTCCTTTTTTTAATAAAGGACACGGTCCAAATTCCTGGTTGGATTTTAAAATAGTCTCCTAGGTAAGGAAAACGTCGGGTTTAATACTGGAAGATTCATTCGGATTTGTTTACTAGGAACACTGTAATGTTTACTTGGAATAATGCCTTGTTAAAATATTGTCTGATTCACTGGGAATATTGTCCCATTTGTTGGAATCATTGTCTTGTTTACAAGGAATATCATCCTATTTGCTTGAAACATTGTCCTTTGTTTACTAGAAACATTGTCCTTTGTTTACTTGAAACATTGTCCTTTGTTTACTAGAAAAATTGTCCTTTGTTTACTAGAAAAATTGTCCTCTTCAAAGGAATATTGTTCCATTTACTAGGAATATATCTCAGTTGTAAATAGGAATATTGTCCAACTGGTCACTGGGAAAAATGTCGCAATTATTAGTGAGAATATACCTTGTTGTTATAGGGGAGATAATCCTGTTGTTATTAAGGATACATACATACTTTTCTGGTTTTAACTCCGAATATTGTCTTGGTTGTAACTTCAAATATAATACTGGTTGTATTAAGGAATATACTCCTGGATGTCAATTGGGACATGGTCGCTATTGTTGCTAACAGATATTTCCAAGGTTGTTACTAGGGATTAATATCCTGGTTACCATGGACATTTTGCTGGTTGTCATGGAGAATATTTTACAGAGAATATTGTCAAGGTTGTTATCAGAAACATTTTCCTTTTTGGTAATAAGTTTAATATTGGCTGCCACTGATTTTTTTTGGAGAAAAATATAAAAATGCACTCTGCCAAATAATTCTGTCTTCGTGTTGCGTCCGTCTTTCTGTCTCAAAGTCCGCCTGAGATATTCATGTTGTATCACAAGGAGTTACCACGTCAGTTAAACCAGTACATGGTTCAGTGAAAAAGTACAAAAGTCGATGTGGCGTCATATAAGTATGTATGCGTGTTGCATGTAAAAGTTATCTTATTGTAACGTACACTCACCTCTTACTTAAATCATTGAAAGAGCTTGTCCAGGGTATAAGGGGAATTACTTATATGACCTGAATCATTGAAAACATTTCACAATTACGACATCGCCTTAACTCTATGTCTGTGTAGCAGAATACTTTCTTTACACGCTTGTCCTTGTAATCAGCATGCAGTGTAGTAAACAAGGCAAGTGTTACCGTTGGGGACTGAGCATTGCTTCGCAATGTTTTACCTTTTTACTACGATAATCTTTCCTGAGTGTTCCTGGGAATACTTTCCTAGTTGTTACTAATGTAACTTACTAGGTTGCAGGTTATAAAATGTGTGCAAACAGATCACTCTTTCTATCATTTCAGTTCACAAAAGTCAAAGGAATCGTAAACGTGACATCTCCTGCTGAAATATGTGACTTGAAACCATTATATTTAGTCTGCAGTTTGCCGGTGTGAATGATCATAAAGTTCAGATGAATGACCTACTTTCAACGTTACAACGTTCATTTAGGCTAAACTACTGAATACAATAATCTATGAAATAAATACTTGTCTTTCCACTTACTAATGTGGATGGACATTGAGTTTCATCAAGTGAATGACTTTCATTCTCTTTCGAGTTTGAAAACGTAAATAGAAGACCTTACATGAGTGTTCATGTAATACTGAATGTATTACACGAGTTCACAATAATTCGACGACACAAGCCTTTTAGGGGAGTGTCATATAAAATAATTGAACTAGATTTACAAAATACACATTTCAAATTCTTTTGAAACAACAGTAAATGCATTATTTGGTGTAGTAAATAAAGTAGTACCGGTAGTGGCGTTGGGATATGTTCTCACGGTTTTGACCTTTAGGTTTGAGTACACGTGTATAATACTATATTTACGACATGGCCGTATAACATAATAAAATGGATCAGATATGTGATAGAAATACCTTTGCTTATTTTATAACAACTATGAAACACGTTATTTTGACTTTTATTAATAACGCTTGTTTAAAGAACGCTGTCCCACTGCACTGTGGTTTTACCTATATACAGTAACCTCCCCTTAACTTCCGTTTGGATATAACTGTAGCACATTTGGAGCTCGTACAATTATGTTGTCGAGGTAGCCAAATCGGTTCAAGTGATGGTATAAAAATCTGAAACCCAAGATTCGAATCCCGGTCTGGCCTCGCAGAATATTTTACTCTCAGAAGAAGCACGTTGATTATATCTTGCTTATTTCATAACCATTATGTTTTCATAAAAGTCCCGCTAGGTATACTCGAGAACGATTTATCAAAGCTATAGTCATGCCAGAAAAATAAGTTTCAAATACATAGTTGCGTCTTTTGGCAGTGGTACTGTGATCCTTAAATGACCTCTGCCAAAGACCATGGACGGTTAAAATCATGATATGTAAAGGTTATCAAAGAGTTCAAGTGAATGACAATTGACCGACTCCAAATCATGTCAATGGAGTACACAGACGTTTACTGTTTCAGACACAATTAAACCGGAACGACTAGAAATTTTAGAATTCTCTTAAAGCTTACTATGCCGGAAGTCTGTCAGATTACCTTGACCCACTATCAAATTCAAGATCACAAGTGTCTTATATGTAAAAATGCTTAGAATTGTGATATTTGTAGTGGAATTTCCAGGGTGGAGGGTTATCAGGTTTACTCAGATGAATAGACTTGATACACTTCAAGATCTTTTGAGAGTTTAGCGATTTTAACCTTGCGGCGCATCTTGCTAGTGTTTTCTGATTATTAATTGACAGTCTGTATTACCTCACCTGGAACACAGAGCATGGTGAGGTAGCAGCCCTCGCAATCCATCCTATTGTCCATCCGTCTTTCTGTTCGTCAACTTCTCGCAAGTGGAAAACTGAAATTGACCAAAACAATTACCAAACTTGGTTAGAAATTATCGACTTTTGATCTTGGCTTATCAAAAACGTATTTGTAGTGACGGTTTCTGTGATGACAGCTAAGTATTTCCATGTGAAATTCTCGAGCTGTTGATTTTTGTTTTTTAAAGCGGATATATTATTCATGAAATTCACCTTTAACATACTTTTGCCACGGTGAAATTTTAATATTTCATTTGAAATAAGTTATTTACTGTAACCTGTGACTGCTTTGGCAAAAAAACAGTGTTGAAATGTTTTCTTGTTTATTTTTGTAGCTGAGCATAAACTTGGTCATCAATATGGTAATATCATTAAAATTCATTTTTTGTTTCATTTTTACTGTTTCATAAATTTATTTCTTTTTACATGAAAGTTCAGTATTTTATTTTTTTTAAGTTTAATATGTTTTTGTTGTGTTAAACTCTATGAACAAATAACACTCTTTTTTTTAGAAAGTTTTTAGTATTTTGTGTTGTCATATCGATACTCATTACCAATACTTGTACACAAAACTATTTCATACATGTGTAATTTGTTTTTGTCTTTGATCATTACTGATTTGAAGTTATAAACAGTTGTTCAACTGTTTCATAGTTTATGGGATACAGGTGTCCTCCGTTGGTGACATGCCTGATCTCGTTTTAAGGTTACTTGCGCTACCATCACCTGATGGGCTGACTCCGACCTTGACAGTGGTTGCCTAAACAAATATACTTATCACTGAAGCTCCCCATGATGTTGTAGCTGATATTCCAATTGTTTTCCTCCCCGTTGGCGCCACAGCACATGTGTCGTTTCAAATGAATACCTCATGGTGTATCATCCTCCCCTTTGTATCTCACTCCATTATTATCCACAATCAATGGTGTCCCTCATAATGATTCCTTCCAATATATTCTCTTTCCCAATATTGTGGGTGTCCTTTCAAATTCATACCTTCTAATGTACTACACTTACCATTAATGTCTTTCATCTCAAGGAACCTTTCAAATTCATATCTTCTGCTCTACTACCCTTACCATTAATATCGTTCATCTCATGGAATCTTTCAAACTCATACCTTCTGATATATTACCTTTCTTATTGGTACCTACCGTCACTACTGTCCTTTTCTTTCAAAATACTCTCTTTCCTACCACTCGTACAGATATCCTTTGAAATTGATACCTTTTGGTTTCCTGCCATCTTCTTTGGTACCTGATCACTGGTGTCATGTCTTTCCAATCATTCAGTCCCCGTTACAAAAGTCCTTTTAAGTACCTTTTGATGTGCAGCCCTCCCAATTAATGCCCACAGTCACCATAACTCATATCAGATCAAATTGATGCCTCTCTTATACTTTAGTTTTTGATGGCTCTCTTCACTCTTCTTCTTCTTCTTCACCCTCAAACAGAAGCAATCTTTCCTTTGCCATGTATTTTATCCAACATTGAATGCCTCTCCCAAATCATTTTCTCCCTACATTTGTCCCTTTACTATTTTCTCCAAATAATGCCATCCCCTGCTGTTACTATACCAACTGTAAACTATCCTCACCTGCTGTTCAAAATGATCTCCCTCCCCCTTCGGTACAGGTGGGGTTTTTTATCCCTCTGTGAAGCAAGGGGAGTTTATTGGGATCACTTAGGGGATACCTTATCGACTTATATCCTCTCCGCGAATGTCTTTTCTTACTGATGTCTTCTTAAAGAAGATGTGAATGATCAATTGTTTATCTCACACTGGTTTGATTGGAGAGTATTTGTTGAAGTCTGCACAGTTTTCATTTTGGCGTCGAGACTGAACAACCTATAGTGTAGTTTTAGACCTCATACATTGTTGGGTTTTTTTCTTTTATTTCATGCCCGTAAGGCAAATGAAACAGTAGGCATAAGTGCTTCACCAATGTGACTGTATCCGTACGTCTCTGTCTGTCCGTCACATATTTTTGAACTTTTAAAATTATTGAAACCTCAGTATCTCTCAAAGAAATTGAATACCATTGCACTTCTTACACCTGCCGCTTAATATGTATGAAATTTGTGGTGGATTCCAACAGTAGCTGATGGTCAAACTTCCATGCCAATGGAATATCGCAAACCATTGCCAAGATGTACCAAATAGAAAGAATACTGGAATAGTGTTTACTTTTCTGTAGTTTTTGTCTAATTATTGGATTTGATACATGAAGTTTTGTATTTTGTGTTAAGTACTGAATGAAAGTTGGATGATGTGTATGAGAGCCTTTAGCTATGTTATCAATATTTTGGTTTTGCCAAATGGGGAAAAAATGCAGTCATGTATGACAAATACATATCTAATTTGTAACTGTCATAATCATGGATGCGTTTGGTACTTCACTTGCTATGAATACAATTCTATATAATTTATATTTATAAAAGTTAAGTAGTCTATGTATATACAGTGAAACCTTTGCGATCCGCCACCTTTAGGAATCTATCATATTGGTTAAATAAGAAAGAAATTTGGAATACATAGATCTAATTTAGATGTTATTGTATGACATCGGATTTTAGTTTTCTGTCGAATATGACAGGATGGCGGAAAAGCCATGAGTCAATGGCCATGGGGCGGATGAAACAGGATTCACTGTATACCATTTAGGTTGGGATAATTCTAATTTGTTTTCTTTTCTTTCTATCTTTTTTGTTTACAAGATGTGCTATAAAGGAAAGCTTTGAACTACTTCTACATTGCTATACACATAAAAATAAGTTGCTTGAAAAAATTCTTCTGTTTGTGTAACACGGATACGAAAGCTATAAAAGAGCTGCAAGCATGGGTTATAGGGATCTGGAGGAGGAGCAATGCGCATGACAAACAATTAGCATTGAACATTTCTAACAAACTAATTTTCAAGCATGTGAATGACCAGGATCAACAGATTCTTGCTCTGCCAGGTGCTTAGATCTATATTCATATCCATTTCCAACATCATATTCTGTATACTATATGCATATGAGATTATTTCATCAGTATATATTAGTTTCATTAACAAACGTTTTATCATAGTATAAGAAAGCCTTAAACTGCATGCAAAAAATAGTATTAAATTATTCATAAGGTATCAGAAAATGGAATATTATTTGTTTACATGTGTACTAAACCATAATTCATTTCCTCTTTACTTTCTAGCACGTCAGCTACGAGGCCGTGCATTATTGGTATCTTTATTGTTGACCTTTGCCAATCAATGAGTTATTGTCGATTCCCAACGTCTCTTAGCTTTTGCTCTATTAATATTGATTCAATAGAAATAAACAGTTCATACAATATGTCATAAACTAACCTTGCAGAGCCACCGTAAGAAAACACTTACACAATTGAAAACTAATGTTTCTCTTTATTATGATTATGTGCAAGTCGCATACAACAAAAGTTGAAATTACAAGAGACAGGGAATGTACCTCCTCCGAGGATTGGCATGTCTAATATAAGGAAGTCAATACGCTTCGTCACGGGACGTAGATACCTTGCCATGTAGACTTTTAAGCTGGATCTAGCTGGAATATTCCTTGATGTCTTCACCTGTTAGAAGTAGAAGTTTTTTGTCGTCTATTAGTCGCATATATAGTGCAGCTTGTCGACAAGAAGCTGTCCTTGCAAACGTTGAACTTTCTTCATTTCTGTTATATCTATATAGTTCAATAGAAAACAATGTGTATTTTTAATATAATTTTACTTGAAGTCTTCGTTAGAAGTTGACACTTTATAGTATCATTAGTTTCCATCAATTAGTGCAGTTCAGTGTAGGCCTCGCACCTCAAACGTGAAAATAGGCTTCAGAATTTATTTAACTTAGATAGATTGTTTAGAAACTATCAAACAGTTTCAGTCCAATTAGTGTATATACTGTCGGCGTTTGATAGATCTATTTGCTATGTGGATGTTTGGTATCATGGTAGCAGCGAGTCAAGCAATTTCAAGGATTTTTCATTGTAAATGTTATCATTCAATTTGTGTTTTTCTAATTTCTAAAAGTTAAGGAAATTGAAATGATTTAGAACATTTGAAATATTAAATGTGGTGCAATTAATTGATTAGGATGATTTCAATTGTAGTGCTGTAAATCTATGATATTATACGGACGAACTTTGTTATCAGGATGTGAAACTCTTCACATTTTATGTTTATATTCGGAAATCTTCACTACATCTTCGATACTAATGTAATGAAAAATAACTTACTGCTTACATATATTTTTTAATGTCAATAAAATATACTGTGGACTGTTTTTTAGATGTTTTTAACCCAGAGGTGCATTGGTGTATTTTTGCATTCGTTGATCGCTATATGGTAGTTTTGGTTTGCAAAATGTTGCGGGGAAAAAAATGTATTTACACATGTAACATTATAAGTGTCCATGATAAATTGATTTACTGATCAGCTGTTCTATGAGGAATCAAAATTTTATTTCATACTTCGGCATCATTACTCTATTTTCACGCTATTTTCACTAGTTGATTTTTCACCAACATAGTTTTACATTTGAATGTGCCATTTGGTACATTATGAGGGTGCATTGATGTAATTAGCATTCTTTGTACATTGTTGTTGTTATTAAACACAATCATTAAAAGCATTGTTATATGTAATCAATCATGACAATGAAATGTTTGTAATGTAGAAAGTTAATCATTTGATAAAAGGTGGAATATTTTAACCAGGAGTCTTCATGAAACTATGTTGTGTTTCACAGGTAACACAGGAACCCTTCCAACAGCCTTACCAACAGATCCAACAAACGGACAGGTGTATCATCCCTCTTTAGACAAACCCCTAGGTAAGTCGTTCAGTGGTATCGCCCTTCCTTAGACAAACCCATGAACAAGTTGTCTTAGGTGTATCACCCTCCTTAGACAAACCCCTAGGTAAGTCGTCCAGGTGTATCAACCTCATTCATTATAACCCTAGGTAAGTCGTCCAGGTACATCAACCTTGTTCGTTATACCCCTGGGTAAGTCGTCCAGGTGTATCACCCTCTTAAGACAAACCCATAGGTAAGTCGTCCAGGTGTATCGCCCTCCTTAGACAAACCCCTAGGTATGTCATCCAGATGTATCAACCTCCTTCGTTATACCCCTAGGTAAGTTGTCCAGGTGTATCAACCTCCTTCATTATACCCCTAGGTAAGTCGTCCAGTTGTAGCTTAAAACTACAAAAGATGTCAAGGTTATGAAGTTACTCATTTGTACTTTTTGTCATAACAATGAATCTTTTGACAGAGGCTTTCATTCAAGTGACGTTACTACCTCAGATGAGGTAAATCGACAAAATGACCATAAATATTTACTTTTTTTGGCTTTTTACTTCAGCAAACTAAATGTTCAAGTAGGCGCTACTTTACTTCGTATTTCTAGTAACATTAACCCGTTCAACCCTAGGTAACATTAATGGACTCTACCTTGCATTATTGGGATGCGTCAATTATGGTCTACAGTGGTGACAGGGTTAACATTGTACAAAATATTGTTTTAATTCATATAGAGATGGGCGAAAAAGTCCAGTGGATATGTAAACAAATGCAATATGATATTCATTTACTCTTTATCCAATGGAACCCTCATATGGATTTGAGGATGTGTAATGTTTTGAAATTACTCCGTCTTTTCACAACAGGACCAAGGCCATTTCCTCCAAAGAATGTCACAGCTAGAAACGAAAATGGCGGTATAAGGATTTCCTGGCAGCCAGCAAATGATGCCAATACCACCATATTTTATTACGTCATTGAGATGACCACAACTAATCGCTGGGTGAAATTTAATGACCATGTTAAATTCCCCTTGGCGTCTTATTTCTACGAAAAGGTTGAACCATCGACAACGTATCGGTTCCGTGTATATGCCTACAGTGTGCTGTCTTATAGTTACCCAAGTGCAGTCACCATAGTAACAACGCCAGCTGCAGGTAAATATCATCCTGGTTATATTTATGTAACCATTGAAAGACATTTACTAAAATATATAGCCCCAACTCACTTGCAACAAAATGTTAAATATATCGAGGGCCAAATAAAAGAAATTTAGATCCTGTCACGTTTTAACCTGCCCAATACGAAATGTGTATGATCTAGAAAAAAATGGGTAAAACTAGACCTTCGATTAGATCACACTGTATTGTTTCTGTAAAATGTAACTTTAAAAAGAAAACTAACTGATTGAACGGAAACATTGATCCTGGAAATGGTCAGCTCATACAGGTTCTTTTTCCACGATGTTACTTTTTCCGTTTTCTAATAGTTTGAAAATGAACATCCGTCTGGATTTAGAAAAAAATACGAAATTTTCATGTAGAATTCCAAGACTTTATTTCCATAATGAAAGAATTATTTGAAACATAAGCATCCATCTGGACTTTATTAATTACATGTAGAATTTCAAAACCTAGAGGACTCTTTTACCAAATTAACCTAATGCAAATAATTGAAAACTTTATGAATTCAACATCTCTACTCGTTATATCATTTAAATACATCCCAAGTTGGATATCTTGTGAAAGAATACGATTTTCGTAGACTTTTAGCTCTTTAGCTCTTAAAACCATGAAAACGGTTAAAGCAACGGGAAGAAAGAATGAAGTATAGGACAGACAGGAAAAGTTAATTTGTTTTATTTGGCCTTGTCTGGTTCATATTAAACTTAACATCGAATTGTGTTTGTTTGGTAAGTTTTAATATCACTACTTTGAAATGGATAGGAAATGTAATTGAATATTCGTTGTTATTATTAATAGCTTGATTGAAACGAACGCTTTGCTATATGATCGCTGGGCTGGCACATTCTTTGGCATATGACACAAAGCATACAGTTATACTTGTGTATGGTTGTTTGTTATGTGAAATCCCTCACCGCTATGTATGCTACCATTCACCAACTCACTAACCAAGGGCGATAACTCGTAGAAAACCAATCTGAAATCATGCACGAATGAACAATGGGGGATAACTCCTATAATATAATCACTTTCAAAATCAAGTATAACATTATAAGTGGTAATAGTTCCTATATGATGTCAAGAAGTTTATACAAATGGGAATAATTTACGAGGAACAAAATCAAAATCTAAATTCATGCATGAACTGGAAATATAGAACAAAATTTAACTATTTTATTAAAATATAAGGAGGAAGAATCAAATCATTAATTAATGAACCAAATTTAAACTCTCAATTTAATATATTAAGCGGGATAGCTCCTATGGAGGGGAATAACTCCTGCAGAACCCAGTCTGAAATAATGAATGAATTTACAAATAGCAATAACACATATAATATATAACTATATTAACCCTTTCACCCCTATGTAACTTTAGTAGACTCTCCCATGCATTGATCTGGATGAGTCCATTATGGTCTACAGTGGTGAAAGGGTTAATATCTAACTCCTTTGAAAGCAGAAAATATAAATGTACCTAGGACCTAATGAAGCACGGAAAATTAGAAATATTTTTAAGGAAAAGACAGCTGGTGATTGCTGCTAAATAACGTCTTTAGCAAAGGAAACCATATCATGACATCACATAACTAATATTGAATTTCAACATGCCGTTGTTACTAAACTTCAAATACAGGAATTGAATTTTACGCCAATGTATGCCAATGTATCAAATTGAAGTTAAAACCTATAAAATTCAAATCAATCAAACGTATGTTATTTTTAAACATTTCATCGGAAATTTCTGAACTTGCAAGCATTATAGCGAAATTAAAGGTGCATCCACAGTCACTATAGCATCACCACACTAACCTGCCTTTCCAGGGGCTACCAACATCATAACATATATATAAGCTTGCATTTACAGTGATGACCAGCATTATAACATTCACTACAACTTGCCTTTGCAGTGACTACCAGTATTAGCATGGCCGATTTGGAAGCTGGTATATACATTTATTGGAATTCCTTCAAATTATTTTTTGTGATCCTCGTATTTTGATTTACCCAAAGTGTTTTATTGCCGTGTTTTATGTATAATTTTAAAAGATTTTATTTTTCAATTTTTGAATAAAGTCTTGCAAACTCACTGCCACCGATGGGTTCTTTATGATATGGTTTTTAAGCATGCATAAAAAAAAATTCAAACCTGACCCACACATTTTGAAGGTTTTCGTTGTTTTTGTTCTGTTTGGCTGGCACCTGCAGACTATTTTTGTTTTGGAATAGATACACATTTTCACTAATGTAGAGTTAAGTCGGTCAATATAAAGTTTAAAATTTACTTCATGTAGGATCTGTCAACTAAAAGTCGGCCAATATAAAGTTTAAATTTACTTCATGTAGGATCTGTCAACTAAATGTCAAAGAAAGATGTTGGATGGTTAACATAGCCATATTATTGTCCGACGTAAGTTGTTTGAACTGTAAGTTATATGATACTTACAAATCTGAAGTTTTGGGAAGTACTTGTATGGAACTTCGTAGCAAATTTATGGGGTTTCAATAACTTGTTTACAAGTTTTTATAAATGTTAATATCTATTTCGAAATATTGGCTTCAGGGTAAATTTTGAAGCGTAACACTTGATGTTTCGGGTTTCTCCACGCAAATCTCCATGGATTTACTGTAGGGAACGGTGTACCATAACTATCGGGATGTAATATTGTCGGTGTTAGCTAATCCCAAATACTTGTAAGGTGATTTGATGATGATGATGATGAAAATATGAATGACCAATATGATTAACGACGATTGTAAGAAAAGATTCCGCAGAAACTAGAACCACATTGGTTGTAATGTGTAAGTAAAGATAAGATCCCACACAGTACAATGATTCCCAGAAGAAGAAAAAAACATGTCTGTCAATACATGTTCCTTAAATATTAATTTTTCATTCGTTTTATTTTTTGGCTTGAAATCTTTTAAGTATTGTTTTCATATTTCACATTTTTTTTCACATTTCGTTCTGTTAAATGATAATCCTAGCTTGCCTTTCTAGAATCACACTTTTTTGTAAAGAAATGTTAATTTTAATGTAAATTTAAGTACAATGAACACACATTAAAATCAATAACAAAACCTTTCTCAAGGTTTGATGAAAAATATTTGCAGCCATTTGAAAAAAAAATGCCATAATATATTAAAAATATATAATATTAAAATGTAACATCCATGTATGAGTATTTTTTTTTATTACATAACACGATTTTGTTTTAAATGCTATGGATCCCTTTTTGAGATTTTTCTATTGTTTCTTTTTCTCAGAAACAAATACGTAAAGTGACATAAATCAACAATGTCCTTTTTTTCATTATTTCCATTTACCCATTTGTAAATGTTGTCGTCCTGTGTTTGTTCCCGAGCCTGTGTGTATACAATCTGTTGTGTATACAATCTGTTGTGTAAACAGTGATGGGCAATAAGTTCAGAATTAATATTGAGTTATATTATTCGTTTTTGAATGTTGGTGAGAGGATTTATTCTTTTTCAAAAGTATGGGCCTGTCTTGGATTTGTTTGCTGATTAAACCATATGAAATTTTGATAGATTGTTCCCATGTCAATTGAATACATGTACTTGATTCTTTCGCCGGTGTATCAGAACAATATTGATAAATATGCAAAATCTAGAATAATTTTTATGGGTTTGCATCCTTGAGGTTGGATTATCTAGTTACTCCTTGTCGATGGAATGCGAATACTAATTCATTATATTCAAAAATGGGTCTTAAGGTCAACAAAGTTGTTACGTTACTTACTTTGGGTGATTGGGTGTTGATGTGAATGGCGTATATCGCACAGAATTCCATATACATATTAATTATCTAAAGTAAGAAATGTAAAAATAAAATCAACTGTTCATTTGGATTCCTCAATATAACATTACTGTATATCTATCACATTCCTGTTTGATTTAAGCAAATATTGGAACATAATAGCAACATATAATTAGCAAATCTATAATTAAATCATTGTAAAAAATGACTTTTAAGTATAGAAGATTATGAATGCCTGGTTTTTAGGATCATAGTTGCAGATCAATTTAATTTAACGACATATCAAATTGTTAAGACAAGACAATGTTTTCAAAGACATCAAGCATTTCTGTCTGCCAAATGAAGACAGTGTTGCATTCATGAAACAATATATTTCTTCTATATATATATATATTGATTATATGTTCTCTTGTAACCTTGAGTAGTGTGTTCACGAGAAAGTTTCTTCATCAAACACTATCCTACCATGAGAGGGAGCTAAAGGCATGACTACCCTGTTAATACCAGCTCCTTATTTTAATATTAAACTACACTTGGTATATCGTGATATCTTCTTATTCCAAAACTCATTTAGGATGTATGCTACCGTTTTGATTATATTTGTGATATATGCTGAACAAACAATTTAATTAGAATTATACATATTTTTGTTTATTACATAAGTGGTAATGTAACACGATTTTTTATAAACCTTTCAAATCTGGAATCTATATCATGACTTTGTTCATTTTACTAACATTTTTTTTACATGTTTGCAATTGAGGAACTCTTATTAGAAAATGGCATTACTAGGTAGCATATATCCCTAAATATTTGATTTGTACGTAATGAAGGTTTGTAATTACCTTTGTCATTTTATTTTCATTTTCCAGAGCCTTCAGGCATTTACCTGTCACAGGCCGAAATTGGAGGGATAGTGGGTGGGTTATTATTTCTTCTCGTCGCCATTCTCCTCGTTATCATCGCTGTTATATGCAGTAAACGGAAAGAAAGACACAGAGGAGATAAATATGGTAAGTTTGGTGTTTCCAAAATAAATAAAGGCTGGCTGCTTGCCAAACTAAAACAATTAACTAACTTTTGTTTGCAAATGGGAATACACTAAGTAAAAGGGTATCAACACATTAAACTCTATAATTACAATTGTCACTATTGTGAACTATTTGTTTCAGTCATTTTCAAAAGAAATATTTCATAAAAAATTCGCATGTTGCTATGCATTTTACATAATTGTAGTTTTTCGAAGTTTTGATGTTTGAAAATCAAAAATTAATCAAAAGAAAAATAGAAAAATGCAGGCGTCGAAATCCGTACCTTAGAATTGCCTACACTCTACCACTGTTGTATACGGGAATTATAAAAGCACAACATCAAAATAACTGTCCAATTTATGGGCGGTAAAGCATATGAAAAACGTCACAGGGGACGTTACTCTAAGCCAGTTGCTTTATTTTCTACATGGAGAGTGAATACCTAAAGTCAAAAACAAAACTCTGAGAGGAACTCTTCTTGGCGATTATAACGGCTGCAGTGGCACCCTTTACCTTAATTTAATTTAAATAGAATTGAGTTGAGAGGGTAATTGTGCCAATTATGCGAGCTACATATCTACATTCTACAATTTCTCAGCATCTAAAGGTTTATCGTTGATTTTACAAATCAATATCATACAATTTAAACCAGTTTTGTTTTTATTTTTGTAGGAAACGTAAAATATATAGGTCCAGCGGACGAAATGGATTCACACATGCCCATAAATAGAACGTGAGTATACAACAGTATATATATACAGACTTACATAGATTTATAGATACTGTAAACAGTGTTATATGATATACATACATGTTTAATGTATACAGTCACCTTCGAGACAGTATTAATTTCGCGAGTTTTGTGTATCCGCGAATTCAACTGCAAATTTGTATGTCAAATAACAAAAGTACCTTAAAAACTCAAAAAGCACAAACTCAGTATTACACGAATAAGTATATTTCCACCAGAACGAGAAAGTAACACTGCATGAAATATATGATACACATATTTGTACATATTTGTACATATATTTAAGTAATTTATAATTACCAATGTTAAAATATTGATCCTTATTATCAGTTAAAAATCCACGCATGGATTTATCATATTTTCGTTGATCAATCCTAGTCTATTTTACACGACCTAACAAGTTATTTATGCAAATATGACAGTTATCATTATTTTAAAAAATCTTATTTAAGTTTCAAATTAATGCGTTATAACGGTATGTTTGTATTTCGAAATATACAGTATTTCCCGTTATTTTAATTCTCCATTTTTACAATTGTGTCAAACCAATCTCCACAATTCTTACCACCTGTCACTAAGTACGCCGAGTTTTCCTTGGACATCATACACAAATATTAAAATATTCGCATTAGAAAATAACAGTATGTCTAATCCTTGAAGGAAAATCAAGGAAAATTGAAACTGAATTATTTGTCTTTAAGTAGTCTTTTTAATTGTCTTGGATATAGAAAAATACGAAATGTATTGTGCATTATAAGGAATACTACCTCAAACATAGACGCAAGTGTTTCCACTCTTACATGTGTTTTGTAGTTTGAACCACGCATTGCATTAGCTAAATGTCTTGCAGTGCTTCTTAACTAGTGTTTTATCTGAATGAAAAATGTGTAAACTGAAGGTTATATAAATACCCCAGTTTTAGTAATAGCAAATCTTAGTTTGTTAAAGAAATAGTTGTTTTAAATTACAGATTGCAATCCGTCAATCAAGACCTCGATTTACATTTGTCCAAACAGCTAAGCCACTGTATTCTCTTGAATCGATCAAGTGTGTTAATTTTACGTCGCAAAATAAATGAGATATTGTTTGCCAGGAACTTATTGCCGGGGTATAATTTTCAGGTGAAGGCGAAATTAACAATTGGTGAATATATATTTTACTGTAAAAGGGCAAACGTTTGCTTGGGCGATATTGTCCAGGTATAAAGAAGCATATCTGAAACCTAAAACTTCACGAATCTATGTTTAAATTTCGTTTTGACCAGAGCCGCTGTCACTGAAAACAATGTCGCATATGGGAAACCATCCTTTCTATAACTCCTATGGTGTTTTCTTTAAATGCCTTGACGAGAAAAATAAAGAGAATTAGGAAGTAAGATGTCAGAATTATGAAGATTTCTTTGACACTTTCTCAGAAAATAAACATAGATTATAAGCAATATCGTACATGTAATCTAGCAGCGTTTCTATATAAGACATATAACATGAGATTTGTTTCATTTAATATTACCATGGAAACAACAGGATAGACAAGAAAGGTGAAGTAATGCAAAATAAATTTTGATTGGCTGAAAGTTTTAACCCACTGTTTTGTGATTGGTTAAAGTTGCCCTGCATGAAATCTTTGTCATTTGTTATTAGTTGATATTGTTGTTGAAATTGTTATGTTATAGAGTTGTGAGTTATGTGCCCTTGATTTTATCTGCTGTTTATTCACTGTATCTGCTGTACTGGTGGACCTCTATACACTTAACACTCTATATAGTCTATAATGCTTAAACTTTCCTTTATTTGTTTCTTCTTTTATTTCTTACCTTGCACTGTCTTTACTTATCCTAGTGTTCTTGTCAAATATTAAACTATCAGGCTCTTCCTTTTTGCCCTGTTTTTCATAACCTACTTTTTAGTTTAAGGATGGTGTTTGGTTTGTCGTTTTTTGTGATAGGATTTTTTAATGGATTTTCCTGAATATTTATAATGTCGTCTCCTGGTGAATATAAGCTTCCCATTAAATTCTTAATTCGTCTGAAAAATACATCTTTTGCCTGAATGATATAACTGCAATATGTAAATATGTGCATATCTCCTTCCCTTTTCCCTTGTAGCGTCCACTTTTCAAAGTTCTTCTTTTCCTTTAAAGTCTGTTTCTGAACATTTCACTTCTGTCACTGCAAATTCTTCTTATAAAGTCAATATTTCACCGAAATTTTATTCTTTGCACTGTATATTTTCATATTCCTCCGAAAGTAACAATTGTTCTACAAAACTTTCTCCTTATCTCTTTCTAAATAATGAATATTTCTTTTTAAAATTACAGTGTAAAAGTCTTTTAGTCTGTAAATTTGACTCTGTTTTTATTTATATTCTTCCATTTCCCCTGTTAACTAAACCGTCCCATGAAAAACAAAATGTGTCTGCCATGTCACCATGTACCCTCAGAATTTCACACTCTGAAATTTCAAATTGTTTCGGAAACGTTTAAGGTCTCCATATGCTTGAAAACTTTCTTAAATCTACTTTCTTGAAAATGTATTATTTTGAATTGTTCACCCGTCCAACAGAAATCGTTTTTCCCACAGAAGTTACACTTTTCTAAATTTCATATTTATGCCAAAAAATCCTTCTTTTGTGCCAATCATTACCTGTTACTCTTGTAACTACCGTTGGTCTACACAAACCACTTTATTTCTAAAAATTCTTTTCTCTGTAAAGTCCTATTGGTAATCTACTGTTGGCCAACACTAATATGTTGCTATAAATTTTTTTCATTTTGCTACTTTTCTATCATATCTTTCCCTGCTACATTCCTTTCTTACTTATCCACCTTTCATTAATTATAATTTATGTAAAGTTAGTTTGTTACATAAAAGTATGTTCTCTTCCTATCATTATATTAGTATTATTGAATCTTTTACGAAGACTCATCTTGAAGAACAATTTGATCTGTGTCATCTTAATGAAATAATAAACAGAATTGCTATTTTTAAATAATATTCTGGTGTAAATTATTCAAATTATTGAAAAAGACAAGTATTGTTTTAATAGTTGAATCTCTATAATTGTACTAATCAACTCTAATTGGATTAATATTTCTGTTTTGTAGTCAAAATGCGCCAGAATGGGATAGCTGGGACGCGATTGGAGGAACAGGCTCTTTGAATAGTATTGATTGTGGAAACGGGATTTTTGTGGTGCCACATTCCAACGAATTCTACAGGGAGGACACTTTGCCAGTGAGCGCATATTTTCAGGACAGTCGGGTGTTTAATCCTGACAAGTGTTTGTTTGATCCCAACAGGAGTGGTCGGAGTGTGTCTCGCAGCTCCAATGGGAGGCGCTCCCAGACTGGGAGAGGTCGCTTTTCTAAACCCGACACTAGTGGCAAACAGATAGGTGGGAGAGACCGTGCTAAGATTATATCGGGGAGTGTCAGTAGCGGAGCTGGAGGTGGGTCTGGGGGGCGCTGGACGTCTCCTGTCAGAAATGACAGTCCCAAGGACAGACCGAGCCTAAAGCTTTCGGTCACTCAGCTACATGATACGTCCTACCCCATGCTCCGCTCGCCTGTGTCAGATGGAAATCATGACAGCGATGCTGATGATGAAACGGATGATGAAAACGGGTTTGCCCCTAAGAGGCCTCCCCTTCCGCGGGGATACAAGGTGCCCTACAAGCCGGATGTGTACATGGGGCCGCACCGACATTGGGGCAGTGGCGACCCCTATAGTTACCCTGGTGACACAGACGATGTGTTCAGCCCACCGGCAGGCAACAGATCCTTCATGGATCGACCAACATTCCCAAGGCAAAGTTCCATGAAACCTTCGTCATATCAAACATATTTGACTGGTGATCCAGTCAACGAGAGTTTTGACCCTCGATTTGGTGTGGCAGATTTGAGTTCAGTTCATCCATCATTTGTAGATAGGTCATTAGATAGGTCATCTGATAGATCACATGACACACTGCCGAGGCTACATCCTCTGTCCAGGCAAGATTTTACTGTGCCACAGTCATTCGAGTTTCCTAGCTGGAAGTCATCTGACAACACATTACGCGACGATGGATCACGATCTACATCTAGAGTTCATTTTGACAATTCTGATTTTACAGTGATTGAAAGAACGTTAGATGGAAATTCTGGGCGAAGCCGTCAGGTGGCAAGGGTTCCTCCCAACCAGAAAGATTCTTTGGGAAGAGCAGGTTACACTCGTGAACATCTCCAGGGGGCAGTGGACCGTGTACGTCGAGGACCGCGCGCGCTACGGACACGCTCGGCAAGCAGGAGTTCCACTCTTGATCTGGATCATAGTTTTGACGACCGGCTACCACCAGTGGTACCAGGGCGAAAGACATATTTGTCTGATAGTGTGCTTCCCCTTAGAACAGGAACATCGCAATATTCCGACCAAGATGTTCCCGTACCTCCACGCAGAGGCCGACTGTCTCATTCTGATAACGAATCTCCGTCCAGGACAAATATAGACCGCCAGGGTTGGCCGTATGGGTACAACTTTGACATCGACTCATTCAAGTCAGATAGGGGTACTGGAAATAGATATAGTGTAAGCAGCTCAGGGCGAGGAAGTTCCAGCAGTCGAGTTCGTAACTCTTCAGATACACGTGGCTTCACTGGAGACGACACCACGCCAGACTCTGTCAGCAGTGGTATTGGCAGTAAGAACACTGGGTCATCCGGCCCTTGGCGACAACAAAGGAATAATAGTGCATCTGTGACGTCACTTCTTGGTCCTCATGACACAAGTCAGGACTATAGCCTACGTCGAGAGGCATCGGGCGATGAGAATTACGAGTTTGATGTGATGGACACACTGAACAAATATTCCAGTGTCCACCCCGTTGGGGACGAACTGTTGAGTGCTCTTGAGAGTGGCCTCAGTACGTCCAACTTCTACGATGATCTCTACCCGAAACCTACGCGCCAAAGTCGGTATGACAACTCCGAAGAACGATTTCAAAAACTTCGTCAGGAATTCCATCAGTATCAGAGACAGGTCCACAATGAAAGGATCGTGGACTATTATCCAGCTATGGACAGCGAGATGTTATGATGTAAAGACGGGTATGTGTGAACACGTGTGTTTGGTATTGGTCAGAAATGGAAGATCGTGCCATTATAACTGTTGTGCTAGATATTATACTGTTGGGAAATAATTGTGCGTTTGTGTAACTGACGATATTTTGAGTATGTATGTGCTTGGTGTTTGAATGTGCTTTCTGGGCCGATACTGTGGTATTGTTCCCGATTTGGACACGTGTTAGTGCCCTCACTATTAAGGTTTCAAGATTATGATTCACACAAGCATTTCATGTTTACATGTGGTCACTAGTTATTTCATGTCGCTCTGATAACTGGTACAATTTCATACCCCTTCATTTATTAAACTCGATATATTTGTCCACAAGTGACCCTGGTAAAGGCTTAATTTAAATTGACATATAATGCGTTACTACATAAGACTAAACTTACGTTCTAGATGGGGACTCTTTTGTTAGGTGTAACTTTGAACAAAACTAGCTGCACTGCGTACTTTCGGCGTCCTTCCGTTCTCAACCACCTGATCTAGCTCTAGATCGGTGAACCTCTGTTAGTGTCTAGCTCTAGGTCGGTGTGCCCCTGTTAGTGACTAGATCTAGGTCGGTGTACCTCTGTTAGTGACTAGCTCTAGGTCGGTGTACCTCTGTTAGTGACTAGCTCTAGGTCGGTGTACCTCTGTTAGTGACTAGCTCTAGGTCGGTGT
>JAUMHH010228296.1:0-11821 GCA_032359455.1 Chlamys rubida
TGAAGCGACGGTAGAATAAGTGGTTGTTATGGTAAAAGTTTGGTACACACACTTAAGTATTTACATAAATATACAATAGATATCATTTGTATAAGCAATCATACCAGAAAATAGCAGAAAACGTCGGAATTGCATTGAGTATCCCATTCAAAATGGCGCGCAGCCTTGTTGTCAAGCGTGACGTCATTAAAATATGTCTCTAATTATTACGCTTCTGATTCCCGCCCTTTTTTAATGCATTACATCTGTCATGTTTTATGCTTTAATCAAAAATGCAATAAATAGAGGATATATAATGGTGGCTTCAGTAAAACCAAATATATTTCACTCGTGAAATATATTTGGTATTACTGAAGACACCATTAAATATCCTCTATTTATTAAAAGTGCGGAAATTCTTAACCATAAAAAGATGTACGTGATGTAACGGTTGCCATAGTTACAATACCACTTACCTTGATAGAAGGTGTTGTCTGTCGCTACCACATACACATGCAAACTGGTCTTTGCCATTTTAAAACTTGCCCTAATGCCCTGGTAGACGGATAGTCTTATCCGCTTTTTTATTTTGTATATGCATACATTTGAATTTGAAATCTTGTGTTTGCCTAGGTTACGATTAATAAGAGGAAAGCTGTGCCGGAGACTGCTAAAAGGAAGCGGTTGATGCATGGAGGGGGTATGTATCACTGCATTGTTTAACCGATTAAAGCAATATCCTAGAGAAAATGAAATGTGTGAAAAAAATAAGTCTATAGAATAATACTAGTACTTCTCTGATATTTTCCATAGAATCGCATATTACAAAGATCGCAATTTTCTTCCTGACCTGCCCTAGCCTCGAACCCACAATGGCCGGTCCCAAATAGCCTAGCCGAAAAATAACAGCGCCAACGATCATCAAAACTACTCCACAGTGTTTAAAAGAACAATACGTTAAAGTTGGAATGATCAAAAGCCATGTAACGTATATATCTGTTACATCAAATAAAAGTCGTCAGATAATCAATTTGATAGTAAATTTCCGTTTTTCAACTTAGAGAATGCAACGTCAAAATCTTCATTATTCATTATACCGCAATGTTTGGGTGTTGTTCAATTACATTATAATTTTAATTAAACTGGGGAACGTTTGTTTATTTCATGGAACTTAAAAAAATTCTCATTATAAATCTTGCAAGAATTCAATTTCAAACAATGTTCTGAAATTTCATTTTAAATGGCGTCTTCTTACTCTTCTTGTTATAACGAATACATGTTTTTATAAAAGAAAGAAGATGTAATATATGTATCATGTTTGTGATGTATTTTATAGGATTCAATACAAGCGATATTCTTAAGGAGTTATATTTCTGTAAGCTCTTTAAGCGGGAGAAGGGCTCAGTAAGCTTGGCGAAATATGCACATGAGAGCAAAATATCGCCAACACAAGCTTATCAGATTGCCACGGGGATTATGAAGGCTCTGTCGTTTTTGCACTACCGGCATACCATCCACGGAAATGTTTCAGAGAAAAATGTCTTTGTCAACAATAACGATGAGGTAGGTACATACAAGTCATCAGTAATTTGTAATTAACATATCCATGTAAAGTATAACATGAAATGCTCGTTGGATATAAACATTCGTGGTTTTCGTGGAGATATAAAATAAATGAATACAACGAATTTAACTGATATACTTGAATTTTCTTTGTTTATATGGGGAATCCACGAACGTTTTTACCACGAAACAATCTAAATGGCTTCAAGCCACGAAAGAATATACTCACGAGCAGTTCATGCTATACAGTATATGATGAATAAGAAATAGTACTATCTTTGCAAATTGGATGATATTTTCGGTTTTGTTGTTTGCTTTGACAATGTTTACTATTGTTGTTAAATGTCTTAGTCAAATCAATGTATTTATTAAATCTATTCAAAAATATTTACAAAACAATCCAAAGGCTCAAAAGCTCGGGAAAATAAAAACAAATTTAAATTATGTCAACTCGATTGTTACGCGTTTCCTTCAATACCTATAGTCCGGACGTTTCCCATCCAGACATTTTAAGTTGATATCATGGCAATGTAAAGTTCAATAAAGAAATCGGTTCAAAATCAATAATTTGCACATATGAATTAAGAAAGATTTGTAAGGTGACTATTTGAAGAAAAAAATACGAGGAAAACAGGAGCAAAGAATTCGGTTTAAAGAAATTATCGTGGGTTAAGTCATCTTACCCGGAATGTTCCTATCGTTTCGTGAACACTGCAATAACAACACTAATACAAATAGTTGTTTTTATCCAGATAATTTTCATTTTTTTCCAGCTGAATATCTTATTATTGCGTCACAATCTACTTCATAGAAGCATTATTAAATATATTGTTTATAGGGAAATGTTCTCCGCAGTACAAACGCCTTGTTCGCCTTCCGCAATGAGGATGAGTTTATCATGGTACTGGATATTTGTTCACAGCATACCCTACATAGTAATTACATGTGAAGGTCGGAGTCAAAGCTGAGCGAATATGAACTTAGCCAATGAAAAGCGAAAGTAGCCCTCTTTACTTTCAGCATACCCCTAATATCCCATATTCTATTCGTAACATATAAACAACAAGTGACAATTTTCTGTTTTTACACAGGCCGTGAAACGTGCTAGCCTGATACTGGAGAAATCCCGAATAGGTGGGGATCACGCCTCACACACCGATATCCTGCAGTATGGACTTCTGATAAAGCTGCTCCTGTTGATGCTAGACAGATATTGAAAATAGTTTTCGGATCGTGTACTGGAAGTAAAACACTTAAAGTTGTTCAAGTGCAAACGATTTGAAATAGCAATGTTAAAATCCAAAATATCTAAAAAAAAAAATCACGACACAGACTCAGAAAATATGTTTTGCGTGGGTGGTCGGGTGGCGCAGTGGATGGCATACTTGCCTATAACCAAGGCGGCGGGGCTCGATTCCCCGACGTGAAAAGGTATAGGGTCACTGCCCGAGCACGTGGGTTTTCCCCCATTACTCCGGTTTCCTTCTCACAATAATACCCCCGCGCGATGACACCCGGGCCAACCAGAGAGATTATTATAAGTTGTAAAAACCTTTTTTTTTTTTTTTTTTTAAAGTATGTTGATTTACCATGCTGTGACCAAAGCTTATACTAGAAGTTAACTTAAGACAGTTTCTGGATTCAAATTGATGGAAATTAAGATATTATAATATTTTGTTCAACGTTGCTATGTGGGTGAAAACTGTAATACAAATTCCATTTACCAGTGGAGGAAGATAGCCGTGAACATTTAGCGATTGTCAACTTAATCAGAATTCCATTTTACATGTGAATTAGGTGGCCGTTTTGAATTAACATCTTATTAGTATGAATTATTCCATTGTCCTATGTTGCTTAAATTTGGTATGTATTTGTATTATAGTATTGCGGGTTCTTCCTGGTGCATTATCTGTAACTATGGTGACAGCATAGAGTATTGGAGATCATATATAACCCGGTCTAACGGTTTTGGTATGGGGCAGATGTTTATCTCGCTCATGCCCATATTTAGATTTTATACTTTGATAATATTTTACTTAATTTTAAAAATCGTAATCGTTTTGAATATTTATTAGATTTACAGTTTACACATAAAAATATGATCTTAAATAACATCATGGCAACCAAATTAAAGTATCGGGAATATAGAAATCTACGGATATTTCAATAGGATTTCGTCAAATGTGAAGTCAACCTGTCTATATATGTACATTTGTATCAAAATATCAAGAAATTATTGAATATTTGTGTGAAAGTTTTCGAAAATATCCATGTACATATACTAATAAACATTGTTATCCATTAACTTTATCTTGTGATATTTTGCAACCGCAGAAATCAAGCAAAGGGGCAGGTTTTGTCTGGAGTTATCTTCAAACTGTACAATGTTGCAAATTGTTTACATACAAGTACAACTAATAATGTAAATACTTAAACAAACAAGAGTAGAAACTGAAAAAGAAGGTAATGTTTAGCTCCTGACTTATACCTGATTGCCATTATTGTTTTACAACTACGTTGGTCTTGTTTCCCATAATGTGTTAGAGTTTGGTGTTCGAACATTTCAATGCGATCAAAATGTTGACAAAGAATATCAAACATTTTAAAGAATGTGCTAATTACACAATATCTTTGATTTGTGTTATACTTCACACTTCACAGTTTCCCTCCCGCTTCTGCTGGAAAAAACAGTAATATATTTTTTTCACACATTTGGGGCTGAGAAAAAGAAATCTCAACCGGAGGGAGAAAGTTCCGAAGTTATCTAACACCAGATCAGCTGGCAACTCAGAGTCTTTCCCCGAGGGTTCCCCATCTAACCTCAATGGGATGAATGACTCTTTTCTTCTTACCCAGTTGACCTTGTGTTTGGGTTCCATCTGGACTTTAACAATTGGTGTTGCATCCCGGGTATTTTTAACACGACTGCTCTACTTCTTTTTTCCATTGCTGTTATACATTCTTGATCACTCTTGTTACGTTCAATAGCTAACTTTATTTCCATTGTATTTCTCACCAACCCACTCAACCCTCACACCAACCCACTCATCCCTCTTTTATTACATCCTTCACCCCAACAAACTGAACACCAATTACTTACATCCTCATCCCAACCCTCTCAACCCTCTTTGATAACATCCTCTACCACAACCCGCTCAACCATATGGAGAGGAGCCTATTATGTCTTTCTTAATCCTTTTTCTTTTTTTGCGGCGATTGATTTAGGTCATCACGAAATACTGTTTCCTTTTTGTGGATGAACAATCCATAGAAATAAAAAATGAAGAGTCATAGTTAGAAGAAGGGCGAAATATGGTATTTTGTTTAAATGATTATAAAAAAAATGTTTTTCAAAATATTTATATTTGAGTTATAACTATATGTCTTCTATTTGATGATATGCTTTGTGTAACCAACAATATAAAAATAGGTCAATACAGCAAATTCCAAAGTAACCTTTTGTTACACACTTTGCTATTTCGTCTATTCCGGGAAAAGAACAATCAAATATCTGTTTTAATCCAATCTAACAGTAGGAGCAAAAGGTGGGGTCACAATACACACATGTTCTCAAATCATTAAATGCAATTACATTCCTGCAATAAATGCATTGGAAACAAATTAACGAATAATTAACAAAGCAGTTATTCCGGAGACCCTTGAAAAACAAAAGGAGCATAAGAGCAGGTGTTCCGAAAGTTAAAGTATCGTCTGCTTCATCGACAACTGCCAATGTAATCCAAGGTGTGAGCCTGGGTAGTGAAAACAAAACAAGCAGCACATATGATCATAATAAAACTGTTGTGTTTGAAATTCTGCTTTCTTAGTGATGCTGTCCTTTGACCGATAAAAGGAATGTGTAACACGGAAAGAAGCCAGATTCTGATGATAGAGAATGGGAAGAACCTTCTGATGAATTTAAAAAAACTACATACATAACTTTCTGAAAAAAGGCGATTACAAACTGATAGGGCTATATTAAAAAAAATCACTAGTAATTTCCAAGATTGCCACCTTGTACCCATTCTCTTCGTCAGATCAGTTCAAAACGTCTTAAAATCCAAAAGAAAATCGTTAATAATTTAAAAAGACGACCATCTTATGATGGTTGGCTACAAAAGTATGAGAACGTAGAATCGGAGATGGTGGGAGGCCGAGATATTGGTAAAAATACATTTGTTTATGGTTGCCTTCTTTAAAATCCAATGTTGCAACCGCGTAAGGTCTAATGAAGTTTTTTTTAAACTTAATTTATTTTACAACAGTTTTGAAACCAGTTTTCCCAACTCACGGCTGTCCTATGGTGAGGAGGCTGCTGATGTTGTACCAGATTTAGATTCCGACCAATTGAGAATAAAACAGCAAGAAATTCTTGACAAACATCAATATTCCTAATTCCTAGCAGGTGTTGAGAGACTCACTAGACAGCAATCTGCATCCAGAACATGACAGGACGAAAGAGAATCAACTCATCGTCATTTGGCTGTGTTGTTAAGAGGAATCCTAATATAACAGTCACCTCAGTACTTCGTAAATTGCTGTATGGGTCAGTCAAGGGTAATGCACATACCAGGAAAGGTCTGCAGGAAGAAAGGGTCACTATTCAGGAATATGTGCTGAAGAAGGCGGAAGAGATACAGTATGATACAGTAGAAAATAAAATAATTTGTTCTTAGCCGAGACGTATAATGCCATAACTGTAGTATATACGTCTCTGGTCTGAGCTAGACAGGGAATTGCTCGGCAGAAATCTGACGGCAATGTTGGAGTACAGACACGTGTTGCAATTGGATTTTACTAATCAATATTTATAGCGAAAAAAATGGGTCTAGAAAATAGCTGTGAAAAGGGTTCTTAAATCTATTACTTCACCGGGTCCGAAGGACCTAGGTGAGTTTATGCCATACCGTGGCGTCCGTCCGTCGTCCGTCTTCCTTCTGTCAACAATTTCTTCAAACGACTTCTTCTTAACCACAGATTGGCATTTAACTAAATATGCAATTGCTGGGCATAAAGAGACGAACACAATCAGGATATTAGCATTGACCCTTGGTTCTGGCCACACCCCTAAAGGAACCTATATATAGCTAGTTTCTGAGTCACAATTTGGAAACAATTGAGATCCCCACACTATAACCATGCTGAATATGAAGAGACGAATGCACATATGCTTCCAAGATAGCCCAGAGGTCTTAACCTCTGGGTCCAGAGGTCTTAACCTCTGGGTCATAACTTTGAAATGGTTGAGATCCCCACCCCAAAACTATATATGTAATTGCTGGGCATAAAGAGACGAATGCAGGAACGATATTAGAATAGACCCTGGGTTCTTACCGAACCCCTAGGGACTTAGTTTCTGAGTCACAACTTGGAAACAGTTGAGATCCCCACCCCATAACCATACATACAATTGCTGGGCATGAAAAATTTAATACAGATATGGTACTAGGATTGACTTTGGGGTCTGGCCCTATCCCTGTGATCTTATTTGGAGAATATTTTGCCTGGATTGCTTAGATATCCAGGTGAGCGATACAGGCCTTTTGGGCCTCTTGTTAAAAAAATTGTATAAATAAAAATCATGAGAGAGATAACAAGCTTCTGTCGATATATCTTAGTAATATCATGAAGATTATTAAGTACATGTAGGTGTAATATTTCTTCAAACTTTATGAAAGTTGGTAAGATTATATTATATGTTGCTTGTCCTCTACACAGGTAAACAGTTACCCTCTGACGTCACACGAGATCCCTCTATAACACGTGACACAGGTAAACAGTTACCCTCTGACGTCACATGAGATCCCTCTATAACACGTGACACAGGTAAACAGTTACCCTCTGACGTCACACGAGATCCCTCTATAACACGTGACACAGTAAATATCCTACGTGCTGGTACATGTGACGTACAACAACTGTTCTACTTGATGGTGCAGATTCAACCACAACAGCCTTACAGCATTTGACAGCTTCAACTAGATCCTGTTTTGATTTAAACATATTTGTATTTGCATCTAATATACAAAAGGGATTGGGCACAAGTTGTCCAACTTATATTAAGCCTTTTCCCAATAACATAATAAAATATACCTTTACAGGATGGCAAATTTTAATTGAATTAACATTTTCAATTAAGTTCAGTGTAGATCCCGTATGGCAGTTTGTTGCAGCTATAAAACCATGTAATGTACATTGTATTGTAACTGTGACAACTGGTGTATTGATTGATTTTATCCTCAAAACGACATTAAAAGTTAAAAGTTATCTTTACCGTAAATATGTTGTGGTTGCATTATTCATCGTTGTAAGGAGAGAGGCTGTCACAGGTTTTGTCCTATTGTCTGTACAACAGCAACTACATGTATTTGGTCATGTCATTTACAACAAACAATATCTCTTTAGTAAATCATACTTTTAAAGTGATAAGTATTTGTTTGTTTGTGTTTTACGTCCTATTATCAGCTATGGTCACTTAACATACTTGCCAACTCTCCCTATTTAGGAGGGAGACTCTCGCTTTCGGACCCTTAAATGCAGTTGTTACAACCAGAGAATTTTCTAAATTTTCATCTGAAAGAACAACTCAAAATTTGTCATTTTACCGGGTCATTTTGTCTCTAGGGGGTATATACACACATTTCATTTATGTTTTTAATTTTAAGCATGCAGAATCTCCCCCATATAAATTTCGAAAAGTTGGCAAGTATGATTTAAGGACGTGCCAGGTTTTGGTGGTGAAGGAAAGCGAGAGTTCCCAGAGAAAAATACCGACCTAGGGCCAGTACCTGGCGACTGCCTCTAGTAGGTTTCGAACAATAACCCGCGACCCAGCGGTGGAGGGCCATAGTGGTAGCAGAATGTCAGACGCCTTAACCACTTGGCCACCACGGTCCTCCCTTAAAAAATCTAAAAAGAATCAAGCTGGAGCACTGTAAGCAATAGATAACTCTGAAGTAAACGGAACCTCTGAATCAGTAATTATTGCAAAGATTTCCACTTCAGATCTGTGGTTTCTCCCTCATATATAAAAGATAAAGCAACATGAACATTTTTTTGTTTATAGTTACTTCCCTTTGGAAGGTTTTCCTTTTTGGTAAAGTGTGGATGGTAGATGGTTGCAAGTTCAAGCTAGGGTTTGTTTTTATCTTTTACCAAAATGTCAAGCTTTGAAATGCTGCAATTTAGTAAAATACATCGCGAGGTTGGATTAATGTGGAACATCTGCAGAAAATGACTTCAACCACTCAACATAATACCAATGGTAAAAAGATAATTAAACTTGATGGTAATCTTAACCATTAAGTGACATATTCGTCAGACAAACAAAAACCTTGTATCTCCTAATGATGTAGTAGACATTGTCCTACATTATATAAAAAAACAACCAGAGTCATGTTTTGTTGTAAATACATTGTATGATTAGTTTTATTTCTGAGCACAGAATAATTGTAACCAAATTTCACAAAAAAAAGTATCCTGGAATTGAACTTCCATGTGGTAATAACCAAAGCAAGTACATTCATCTAAAAGTATAAAATTACATATCATAGCTAATTAGCATATAAAATTTTCTCCTCCCATATTCATGTACCAAAAATGTATTGATAACACCACATTATGAAACCACACAAGGCCTCATTTTATTAAATATACAATTCCATTTTTGTGTTACTGGAGAAAAAAACTATTCAACTATGGATGATCAAACTTGACCTACATGTATAGCCAGTTCTTGCTGACATTAGTAGGTTATACAATAAAGAATAACCATTTAGATCATTTAGAGAGTATGCCATATAGAGCAACAACAACAAAAAAGTGTGCACTTTGCATCAATCCGCAAAGTACAAAAATGCGCACAATTCTTGTTATTCATACCATATATCCCCATACAAAATCCTGGTTATTCCTTTTAATTTATTTTTGAAAACCACACCACTTTTAATTGCCTAGTTAAACTATCTTGAAAAGTCTAGCCTAAGATCTTCGTAACATCTTGTTGAAATGACCACACCTGTTACAGAAAGTCACTCTGAGCCTGTCAAGTTTTGTCCATAACAGTTTCTGGAGACACCCCTTCTGATAATAAACAATGAAATGTTTCTATTCCACATACAGTCAGTAGCTCGTAGTGTACATCACAGTTTGGGCAGACACACACAGTCAGTAGCTAGTAGTGTACATCACAGTTTGGGCAGACACACACAGTCAGTAGCTCGTAGTGTACATCACAGTTTGGGCAGACACTTGAGTTAGCACTAAATAGCTTCCATCACTCAGATCTGATCCTGCAAGCCAATCATAGTTTTTAGAGACTTTCTAGCTCATGCAGAAATTCTCAATCCCTCACAGAGCTTATGTCAATCATAGCTTGTGGACACACTTAACCATGATTACAGACAATGTGGACACACTTAACCATGATTACGGACAATCTCTATCACTCAAATAGCTGGTCTAGTTATATGCCATTCATAGTTTGTGGAGACATTTTAGCTTGTACAGAACGACTTCCTTACATCCTTCATTCTTCCATCTTAGAGCTGGTCTTGTGTCAATCATAGTTGATAGACACACTTACCATGAGTACATATAATCTCTATCACTCAAAGAGCTGGTCAAAAGATATTCCAATCACACTTGGACGAGACAGTTTAGCTTAAACACTTCCTTCCATCTTAGAGCTGGTTTGATGTCATTCATAGTTTGTGGAGACACTAGCCTCTGTCTGTCATTGGGTTGGTATGGAGACACTTGGTCTTGTACACAAGTCTTCTGTCTCTCATCTGTCTAGTATGACCGTACCGATCATAGTTTGTGGAGACACTTGACCTTATACACCAGTCTTCTGTCCCTCATCTGTCTAGTATGACCGTACCGATCATAATTTGTGGAGACACTTGACCTTATACACTAGTCTTCTGTCTCTCATCTGTCTAGTATGACCGTACCAATCATAGTTTGTGGAGACACTTGAGCAGTGTGTCCCTGAGTTTAGTCCTGACGGCCTCCTCCCCCTCACATATGATGTGTGTAGAGTCGGACTCCACCTGTATCAGTGTGTCGTCATTGGACTGTAAACGTAAACAAACAACATGATAATTCATTGTACCTGTGTATAGAATCCACCTGCAGAAAGTTCATAAAATGACCTCTAACAGCAAGTGGTCTATTAGAATATGGAACATTTAAAACACTATGTACTGTACTGGGAATCTTTCGCCCAGTTACACTTTTATTCCACACAGGTAAAATCTGTATTCTCCCAGTGTTAACTTGACCCCTATCAATCATGATTTCATAACTACACTTATTATATTGTTTACTTAAGTTCATTGTAATGGTAAATTTGTCCTCATTACTGATAGTAAAAAAGACAAAAGTTAAACGGTGCAAAGTAGTATTTTAATACAGGTGTTGTTTTTAAACGGAGGTAAAATCTGGAGCATGCTTGACTGTAGTACAATTTATATTTCACAGTATTGTTTACAATGATTTTGACCTTATAAGGTAAAGTAGAAATCAGAATGACCTGTCATATTTGCCTGTGTTATAGACCTGACTGACCTTGACCTTACAAGAAGTAGTTCACTGAAGTGAGAAATTAAAATAACATCTAATGTAACCATTGAATAAAACTGGTATATAAAACCTAAAAACTTTTTAAGTTAATTATTTGCAACCTTAGCAGACTTTAAAAGATGTACAGAGGCAGATAGCATTTTTATCACATAATGTACTGTGTTATCCAGTGAGTATACCCATGTCATATTTTTTGGCATATAAACCGGTAATATGACCTATCAGCCCTGTGATTGGTTGTAAGTTTCAATTGTTTCAATTGTGACGTCACACCTAGGACAAGTACATTAAGTCACAGACTTGCGCACTGGAGTCAAAATGTCGGCTTTTTACATTTCAAGGTTGCATGAAAATTGTCGCTTTACACAAATAAATGCCACAAATCTTGATTATGTGATAAAAAGGATCTTGCACACGTTTTCATTTCATATGAAATTTATGAAACTCGTCACAAATTTTTCATTTTTTGCTCGCCAGATGCTTGCTTAATTGTAAAATTCTTAAAACTCGTTTCATAAATCTCATATGAAATGGAAAGTCATGCAAGATCCTATATGTATAGTATGTACACATTACATAACTTTAGATCCTATATGTATAGTATGTACACATTACATAACCTTAGATCCTATATGTATAGTATACACATTACATAACCTTAGATCCTATATGTATAGTATACACATTACATAAC
>JAUMHH010228307.1:0-11821 GCA_032359455.1 Chlamys rubida
ATTGTTATCTTGTATCTTTATATTTTTTTTAGATTAAAGTTCTGCAAGGTATGGTTTGTATGTTTTTTCTTTTAAGAAACGATATAGTGAAGCTTTAGTTTTTAGTCATACCGGACAAAGTTTCTAATTCATTGATAGTCTTTGGCGGGAGTACGGGATCCTTAGAAAGACAAAGCGATACCTTTTGGTACCTAAATTTATTATTATATGTAATAGAAGATAATTTTACATGTGTCAGAATACGTGTTTGATGCTTAACAAGTTTATGTTCCAACAAAGCCATTGCTATGAAAAACAAATGAAATATAACTGCGTTTGACATACCTGCAACTTTTGTATCCGCAAATGATTTGACGTACAAATCATATCTGAAAGGGATAGAAAAAGATACATAATTGTACTTATTTCATAAATTGAATCAATAATTTCTTGTGCTTGGTATTTAATTTCCATAAATGGCTCAATCACTGATAAAAACCGCGTGATATTTTGTATTGATCCTTTACCCGCATTCTAGGAATATGACCCAGAATATTGCATGTCGAATAATGTTATCACACTGGTCTGGTAACTAATACATTGATTGTAGGTGATACAAGTTAAACATAAAAAAGGTCTGTTTGTATTGTAAACATGCGATCTAATGTAAGTAAATTAGTTACTTAACATACACATTCTACTTATTATGTTTTTGTAATAAACCAGTACAGCTCTATGTTGCTTTATCATATACAGGAGATTTACGTAATCCTACCCCAGCCATTTTTGTTTCAAAAGTAGCTTAAACCAATTTGGATTTCCACCTATTTGGACCCTAGCGTCACCACGAGTCCTAGATGGACAAAACAGCTGTATGGTGCAGTGTAATTACTTTCTGGAATACTTTATCTACATTGTATATGACGTTAGATGCACCTTACATTCACTCTTCGTCTTACTTACTGTGTGAAGAGCATCAAGTGGTCGTGTGGAGGAAGGTCCTGTCGGAAATCTTTTTTCCATTCAAACAGTTCTGCTAGAGCAATAGAGGCGTTCAGAATGTCACGTGGACGCTTAGCAATCTTCTGAAGCGTCCATCGGGAATCTTCTTCTTTCTGTATAGATATCATTTTCGTTACAACGACCAATTATATTAAGGGGCTGAGATCCTAATGAAATATTAATACTTAAAACAATTTACAAAGGTATTACAGTCACATTGTCCTTTGTATTTTTTCCATTAACTGGGATGTAAAACCAAATTACGTCATATTGAATGTTCTTTAAAATGGAATATTATATAAGGAATGCAGTTTCCTTTTTTCATATCTATCAATCATTTTATGGCGTTATGAACAGGGTTTTTGTTTTGTTATAAAAGTGACAAATTTGCCACGTGACGTCATCAATGGGATAACTGTTTTTATCGTCTGGTATTGATTAGGGACTCTTCTGATTCTGATGCATTCGTTTAACTGTCATTGTAATTTTCCTATTAAGTTACTTTTATCAATTCTTACAAAACTGAGGTAAAAATACACATTGAACCATACTTAGCAGACTTATATAAATTGTAAAAACTAACATTGGTTTCTTTCCATTTTCTCTTTATTTTAAGCTCTGCGCGATACGATACGATACGTTACGTGTAACTGTACTGTTTTATGATATAATACGTATAGCGTTACATTCTTTTCCACATAAATCAATTCCGTAATTTTTATTGATTTGTTTCACGTATTAAATCTCCCCTTATCAAATGTTTTTTTTCTCTGTGTCCTTTTTAAACTTAATGTAATAGAAAAAGATAAGAAGCATGTGTTGTTAGACTATTCCTGATGATAAGTATACGGTGGCAAATGTGTGTCATTTTCCCGAAGAAAAGACCAGATTTAATACAATAATTCTCATTATTTCGTCTTTTCGGGGCCAAATTGAAAAGAATGAGAATCGAGGATTGATTCTCGTCTTTTCGCCCTAAAAAGAATCATCCGAGCATTAATACCTTTACATTTCAAGATGTAAGAAGACTGGCTACCAGCCCCTAAGTTTGTATAAAAAAAATCAACTGCATTTTACTACTAGCTTATCTCCCCCTTGTTTAGAACTTAGCATAGACTAGCTACCTGTCCCTAAGTTTTGTATGAAACATTATCAACTGCATTGTACTACTAGTTTATCTCCCCTTAGTTTAGAACTTAGAATCAGACATCCAAGTGATCAAAATTATTAGATTTGATTTTGTTTTAAATAATTAAATGTTGTAGAGACGGAGGCCAGTCTAAGTTGTAAGCAGCTCATGGAATATTGAATCAAGGCGTACCCTTACAACTAATGTCCTTCCTTTACTTACATCAATGATGACATAGCCCGTTATGGCTACCTTCACCTCAAATGTCTCGAAATTATTAAAGCGCAAGTCCACCTGAAAGGATAAGGTAAAAGAAAACATATGTCAGGTATACTGTTATACATGATTGTTTATAGTTTATGATGTTAATGCATTCAGTTACTTGGAAATGTAAATAAGTAAAAGGCTGCTAGTAAACCTAAGACATCAAAGTTGACAATACCAATGTTCAATTAATTCTTTCCACTGATTTTGAATATAAAACTATGCGTTAATCATGACAAACCTTTTTCATGTCATTATTTTGCTAATATTTCAACCTCAAGCATTTTTTTATTCACAAAATGCATATCATTTTCACTACAATTAATATTCTGTGTGTTTAATTCACTCAAAACACACGTTAAAACACAAAATTATGCTTACTGATCTTTTTGAGAAATTTCTGAAAAATACCAAATATGTCAGTATTCTTGTGCATCATTTTATATCAATAGATAGGCAAGTTAAGTTTTTTTTCAATATGACAACAAAAAGAATTGCGTTTAATTGTGGATAAGGTAACTAGACTTTTATAAGCTGGGCTGTGATTGGTTTACCTCACTGTGACGTTCGGACATTATGTCAGGACGATATACACTCACCCCGTTGATTATATTCGCCATATGTTCTCGAATATTTGCTTTAGCTTGCTCGTCTCTTTCAAAAGGTGAGCTTTGTGTTGGCGTTGCATCATAAAACCTATAACAAATAATTGTGTTTGTTTAAAACTGGTTGTCGTTACCATGGAAATACGGATATTTAATGCATGTAACATCCTCGTATACCTTGTTACCTTAACCCTTTTCTAAGATATTTACATTTTTATTAGATCAGCACTTCCCTAAGGTGTCGTATTTACTTACTCTTTTCATATCATATTTTACATATATATATAACACTAAGTAGAGGCTGGGCCATTGATACTTAACAAAACGGTATTCCAGAAATAATAGTTAACACTATATATGCAATTAAATTTAAAACCTGTTCAGAGATCTAGAACAAGTTATCCTGACGCCCCTACAAGTACACAGGTATTATTGTGCTGTAAAATGTTCCAGACCTGACAGCCAACTATCTAGAGTAGTTTGATGATTAACAATTTGATTTTAGATGACCTAAATATTAAGCTATCAATGTCATGTTATCCAGACATTTCATTAAGATAACATTTAGGAGAATATGACCGTAAAAACCCTTGGAGGTCAGGCCCACGGATCATCATTTAGGCTTAGTCTTCAGACTTAGTTTGAATTTATGATAAAGTAAAAGTTTCTTTTTTGATGAATAGTCCATATTTAGGGAAAGCATGTATGGTAAATTTTACATGAAAATGAAAATTCAATTAAAATATAAACAACATAGAAAAGGTACTTCAGTCTAGATTTCTTCCTGAATCTAATACCTGGTCAATTAACAATCAATCAATCATATAATCAAACCAATTATATTTCATTCCTCTTCAACGCATTACAATTTATATAAAGTTATTATAAAAAATGTCAAGTATATTTGAACTACAGGTAATATATATATTCAAAACAAAAAAAATGTATTTGCACATTACAGGTAAAATAGATCCCTGAACAACTGAACACGTGTGGACCTCAGGTAACAATAATTCAGCCTTACCTTTGGTATATGTTATTGTCAATGACTAAGAGAATGCCGAGGTGATAGAGTGCACGTTTGTGGGGCGTTGGGCGATTACTGTTGATGACCCGACCAGTTGTTCTCATCGCCATAGGGTCTGACGAACTATTACTTGTTAAATCGATCACAGACTCCGACTGTCGCATCGCGCCAATTCTTGTTCTCAAGCTGTTTCCTTTTCTCTTGCTTTTTATTTTGTTAGCTTCACCACCTGTTATAAGAATGATAGAATTGAAAAAAATCATATATTTGGAACATGTTAAAACGGAAATGTATTTGATACCGTATTAATTATATCAAAGATTTACTTAATCTCTAAAGTCAAAAGTCGAAATAATAATTCTGGACGCTACCGTACATAATTGATCATGTTTAGATGGACATGTTTTGCATACGTATAGCGTAAAACAATTAGTTCTGATATTTACATTCGTTCGGTTTACATGTTTTTCTATTATTACCAGTTCTGGCAGACGATGACCGTTTGTCGAAAACCAATTAGGAATTTCCGTCAATACCTTTATTGGACGTTTACCCATGATTTGTCACCGATTAACAGTATGGCCAGAGGATCCGCACAGTTTCCAACTGGAAACTACTGGAGCCTTATAGTTCTCACCTTTACCGGTTTATAACAACATTGTTGGTGTGGGTAGGTATCTACTGGCTACACAATGTATACTATATATATTCTTATTTCGTTTTTAAGTAAATTTTCGTTTTAATATGCGATGATAATTATTTAATGTCCATTTTTGAACACTAACATGTAATTGACTTTACAGGATACGGTGGTCAAAACTATACAGTGGATATGCATGGATGTATAATCGGAATGTAGTTTATATCTAGGGGAAACGGTGGTGGCGGTAAAAAAGTGTGCATAGAATGTTATTAAATTGTTAAATGTGCAGAATAATCGATTATTAAAAAAAATAAAAGTAGTATATTTAATGGTTAACATGTTTTATAACTAAATATGATATATTATAAGAAGTAGATCTGTGAATTGTCTCCCCTTCATAAACATGTATGTAGCTGTTTTAACTACTTTTTTACATATGCATGTTATTGAAATATAACAGTCGTGGATTTAAGCACATCAATCTGTATGTTAAGAAAGTAGATATCCAGAAGCTTGGCATTTAAAATGTGGTTGAAACAGTTGTGCCGGGACGCCTTGTTGGCTCGGAAGCTCAGTCGGTTGGAGCGATAGCAAAACAGTCTGAACGTAAAGGTCCGAATCTCGGTCCAGCCCCGCCGATGTTTTACAGTGAGACCACTGTTATTGATTGTATTTCGTTTATTTCATATCCATTAAATTTCGAAAGGTATGATTTTTAAGAAAAAAATGATTCATCAAAATGGTCAATGTCGAAAGAAACAGTTTCTAATGTATATTTACAGTTTTGGGATGTAAACTGGGAACATTAATCAATCACACTAAGCACATACAACGGAATCTATACATATGAGTAAAAATGCAACAGAAACGTGAATAACATTATCGTATAAAAGAAATGTTAAAATATATCCGGGAAATGAGTATTACACAAGATGAATGTAATACACACAGATGTGACTGCCTCTTTAAAATTTGGTAACGGATACAGTATGCCAAAAATAAATTACACTGCATCATACAGCTGTTTGACCCTTCTAGGACTCATTTGTGATGCTAGGGGCAAAAAGGTGGAAAACCAAATACATTTGTAGTCTCAACTAAGAAATTCAAATGTAAGGATAACTGAATTGAGTAGTTGTCTAAGCCAAGGAGCTAGGTTGTAGGTTTTATTTGCTTGTAAATGGAATTTTGTGTACAGCCGTTATGAGTTACCTGTGTCCATGTAATCTGACATTGACGCCAGGTGCCTTTTTGTCTTAAATACTTTGTAAAGACGACCTTTTCTGTGACCACGTGAACCCAAACTCCGTTTGACCCTGTCACTCGACTCTCCCGGTATCATCTGTATTGCATATTCAACTCCCTCTACATTAAAACTGCCAGTCTGGAAGATAAAACAATAAAACATGTCATTCTAGGCGCATAATGGTGGTAGTAGGGCCATTTTCCCGTCTGGATATGTGTATATTACTGTTACAATATCCACACAGTCTACGAGCAGACGGACACTAAAACAGCGGATATTTGGACATTTTGATTGTGGAAAAACTTATTTTTCACTTAACTGAAATAACATCAACTTTCTTTTCTAAATGAAACGAATTCAAAATGCTATTTTTTAAAGCTGTTCACAGAAATCACGTTTTACTCTTTTAAACAAGCTTTTTATTAAACAGTTTTTCTACAACAGTATCACAAAACGTATATCTGTTATTTAACATGAGTATTACTTTATATATATATATAAATGTATGGTAACGTGTCTCAATTGGTTCTGATGATGCAAAGTTTAGAGTACTAGAACATGTTATATATTTTGGCAATAATAATAATAACCGTTTTTGTTAGTTTTATTGTTCTTTTGAAATGTTGTTTTATACAATGTCTATATTTCTATTTCATATTGTATATCTTTAGCTGATAATGTATGCAAATGTGTATGGTTGGATGGTATTGCTATAGTTAGCCCACTAGTGTGTGCTTCGCATCTTCATGTTGATATGGGAAATAATATATTTCGCAATGCCTTACGTGGTTCTGTTGTGACATTTCGTCGTACAGTTTATTGTGTAAAGTATTATCTCTAGCTTCATGTAATTATACATTTAATTACACCTAATTGGTGTTCTTGTGATTTTATTTCATACCTTGTTTAGACAGCTTGTGCATATTTGAGTTTCTATGTACATGCTATATAACAATGAAAACGTCTTACTAGGCTCTGCTGTGATGCTGGTTTTCTAACAGTTTATGTGTACTGTTACCCTAACGCAAAATAAACAAAAAATTATCAATGCGCTTAGCTAGGTCATATTGTGGTGGTAAATCCCGTCTAGTGCTTAATTTTGATTTTTACACAATAAAACTACGATAGCGTGCGCTATTTACGACATCAAATGATACACATATACCATTAATCCTGAGGACCTTTGGTTAAACCCCGAGGTATATTAATTGTTATTTAGCTGTTTGTATACTGAAACCGGACACGTAAATAAAGAGAATGGGGATGAAACAATTTATCAACAATACATCATTGACGTCATTTCTCAAGGTATGTAGGTTTAAAACGAGAAAAACGCGGAAATACAACGTACGCCTTTTTCGTCTTATATAGTCTAAATCATAATGCAAACGAATCTACTTAAATTGTTTGCGTGTTTATATATAATACTGCTTCATCATTCGTAGGATGTATAAGAGGATATCTAAAAAGAAAGCCAGTGGGAATAATTGATCACTTTATTTGTTTGCCAATCTGTCACGTTTATTACAATGCTAGTGTTTATTGTAAATTCTCAGTTTTAATCTCTATTTCAAAGGGATGCCTGTCATTGTTTACATATACCATATAACGAGTTTTTTTTAAAGTACTTGTTTTTTTAAGGACCCCTGCCCCACTGCAGACAATACACTAGAGAACGCCACAGTGGTTTTTTGTATGAACAGTAACCTCCCCTTACTTATATTTTGGATATATAACTGTAGCCAAGAGAGATCAGAGCATTTCTGTTGATCAGGTTGCTTAATTGGTTAGAGCAACGGTGTAACATTCTGGTGTCCAGGGTTCGAACTAAGGTCTGGCCCTGCTGAATTTTTTCAGCTTTTGGCGGTGGCACGTGCTGACCAATCATAGCATTACTTAGGGCGGCTCCGATATAAAAACAAATATCTCAACAATCGTTTTAAGTCTCTTTATAGCGATCCGACACAAGCTGACCCCAACACCGGTAGTCGAACCTGCGCCTACAGGTACAGCGAGGTATAAGTGCTGCCAAAAGCCCTAGAACGTACGGTTGATCGGAGCAGGTGCTTGATTAATTGAATAGTTACCAGTAAAGGGTCGCAATGTCCTCTCGATAGTCCCTTGCACGTCACCTTACAAGCGGCTCCCGTTTTAATGTCTTGATAAAATGCAACATTCTGTAAGAAAAAAGAAAAAGTATTTCAAAACAATTGATATTATAGACGTGATATATTCTCTCAATTATGATGTCCATGTATGCAAAGTGAATAAAGCAAATGAACAGCGAACAAATAGACACCAAAAAAAGAAAAGACAGCATTAACCCAAACAATAAAATATACGCCAAAAAAAACCCGAAAGACAACATGAAACCGAACAGTAAAATCGAAACCAAACATTAAGATCATTTATACACTAGGAACAGAGGAGCAAACAATGCAAAAAGGAAAGCAGCGATCACAATCACCGATTTAAATCTGAAACAAGCCAGTGTGTTAGGTGTAGTAACTGTCTTTATGTTTTCCTCAAGATCAAAAGCATATTTCTATTAACAACCGTCCGAACATGATTATATAATAGTGTCGTATAACCAGGCGGTATACCTGAGAAACTATCTTTACTATCTTCACTTTTCCTATTTTCGTTGGTACCTTTTCATTAATATCTGTTTTAGGATTTTATTAATTACTACAAGCACCCTAACACGGTTCCGATTCTATTTCACAGTGAACGGAAATAGTGTCCATAAGAGTTTCAAATGTTTCTATTTACCATAGCTACTTCATCACCCTGCCAAATGTAGTTGGCATTCATATCAACAATGAATATCATAGGCTGATTGTTGACATAATTATTATGATAACGTCACAATGATATTAATTGAAATAGTGCGCCCTTCGTAGAAGTCAGTTGTTCCATATATCGATCAAGTATACAGACAAGTATACATATTTATTTTTTCGCTAAACAATCCATAAATACATTCTATTTCATAAAATGTTAGAATACCAAAATAAGTCAATGGAAGCGTCAAAGCTAAAAAGAAACCTACAAATTCAGCATGAAGTTATAGTGGATTTATACATGCACTGAATCGTTTAACTTCTATTCTAACATTATCATGATATGATCGCATTTACATAGGGCCTAATTACACACCACGTCGTTTAGCAACACTTCATACTTTCATTGAGTGTGGAGGAGTTGTATTGTTACGTGGCAATGACAGGTGAGCACGCTGTTCGAGTATTGCAGCCCTAAAAATAACCTTAAGCATTAAAACGCAATTTGTCTCAATCTTGAACAGCAACTAAAATGACATATCACTTAAGAATAACCTTGCACCTGGTACTTACTCTGGCAGGGTTAACATGAAAATGCAAGCTTAAGAGAAATATCGTCTGGTGCAGGCAAAACATGAATTTGTAACATTAAAAAGGTGAAAGATGCACTTTTCTGTCATTTCTATATTTTAACATAGATTTTGGAATACTTTAGGCATGCAATGAGTCCTCTTTTGTTAGAATGGTCATATGGTGAAGTCAGAGTTATTGAACTGTTTGGCCGTTTGTATTAACTAACTCATATGTTATATAGTTGCGTCCTAATTGTTTTCCACGTCATTTATGTTATACAAGTCAAATTTATCGGGAATAACAGTTTTGTTGTGAAAAAAGTGCAAAAGCTTCTGTCTGTACATTAAGTAACTATCAAAAACAATATGCAGTTCATTTGACACGATTTATTTCTAGAGATATATTGAAAATCTTCTAACGTAAAATCATAAACCTCAAATATATATAATTTTTCAAAAGTATTGTTTGTTTTGAGTTTGAAAAATATTATTTTATATTGGCGACGTCATCCCTAACGAAATGACTGTTAACAGTAAAGTGATGCCATCAAGGTATTGCTGTAAGGTAGTTGAAGCATAGGTATTAGTTTGACTTTGAAGTTGGCTAATATGGAACGTACTTACTTTATGTACGTTATAATGTAGCGTTTTTGACAGATGTCCTAGTGGCAGGTTTGACAATGTTCCCATTAGAAAACTACGCATTTTCGAAGGTACTGTACCAACGGCAAATGTTGAATGTGTATGTGTTAGAAGCGGTTTGCAAACTTACATTTGAAATAATTGTCAGTATTATATGAATATAAGATTTTCATAACACACACACACACCCACCTTCACCCACCCACACACACAAATAGTTGCACCTTTTAACTTTGTTAAGAGAGTCAGTGTGTTAAAAATGAATTACACTGCATCATGCAACTAGTTCGTCCTTCTAGGACTTATAAGAAATGCTAGGGATCAAAAGGGTGGAATCTAAATTGGTCTTTACTACTGTTGAAACAGAGGGGCAGGTGCGTAAAACCAAGTGTACAATTAATTTTAAAATTTGGAGGAGTAGAGATTAATTTCAAATTAAATAATTAGAAAAATGGGGTACATTATATGATATACATGGTAGTTTGCCATCCCATTTTTCTGTTCCAGTAATATAAAAGAACGCATCATGTCAGTTAGTGTTTCTCATATATATGTAAATACTAAGGTTTAGATATCTTAAATACACACGAAGTCAAATTAATTTATTACTAGTCAAATGATGCATGTTTCACATTTGAATATAATTACCATTATCATGTGTATGATGACTTCGTGTAATTAAAACATTGCAAAAAAATACACATTACAATATATGGTAAATGCAATATGAATGTCTAAAATTGCAGTATAACGCTAATCCTGGCAAATTAACTTCAGGATATTCATTTTATGTGAATTTAACTAGTGCGTCTCTTAAGCTGTAATAGCAGATAAATGTGCTCTAATTCTCACTTAGACGGTTTAAAAGCTCTTTTGAATACTACAATCATTAAAGAGATGTCAGAGAATGGGCCAAATTCAGATGCAAATAAATCCTAAACTATTGTTATTCAAGTAGCAAACATCATTAATATATCTAACACATTTACAAGCATTTCCTTTCTTGAAGCTTTACATTGTGTACTTTCACAATAATACAAAAACAGATCGCCATCAAAGTCGAGGCATCGTTGGCTTTAATTTGGTATTAAAATTAACAAAATAATTCAAAAGAGTATTCATAGCATTTTGGTTGTTATATTTATTTATCGAGGACGAATATTCAATGTATATTATCATATTTGTTTTATCCAAATGGCAAAATGAAGTTACGGTACTACTATCAGGCACTGATAAAGCGGAATTGTTCATGTATCAATAAACATCCTGTTCTTTCGTTACAGTTGACGATATTTTTAAAACAAAATATATAATTACTGATTTAAGTGTATTGTTCAAGATTTGCTCTTGTGAAAAGTCAATTTTTCTACTAACTAACTTTTTTTGAGCAATACTTTATTTGAAACAGGAGAATATGAAAAAATAAAAATACAATAGTCCGTGTGCTTGTTTTTGCTAAGTCCAGTCAAACATGCGAATTCTTCGTAACATGTTATTTCCTTTGAAATTTGGGTCGTGAGTAGAACAAATGCATCCAATATATTTCAATTATTTAATCATAAATTGATGAATGTTTGCGCATTTAATAAAAAAAGTCATTTTATTTAGATGTTGGTAATAAAAAGTCTTCAAATTCTGTTTTGATTTCAGAGTAGCATTTAAGATTACCCCTACCCCTATTCACTGGCTTAAAAGAACATGCGTTTTTCTTCTCAAAGCAGTCAAAACCTGAGGGGTCACTGTACTTTTTTTGCCGTATCGTGTTTTTGTATATATTTTTTATAAAGGCCTCAGCTGATATAAATGAATAATATAAGTACAGTATTGTAAAATTTTCCATAGTTTTATTGACAAATCAAGTACGAAATTAATTCTTTTGTAATTGGCATCAAAGTGATAATTTGAAAAAAAAAACAAAAAAAAAATACA
>JAUMHH010228318.1:0-11820 GCA_032359455.1 Chlamys rubida
GTGTGCGGTAAATAAGCATACAACTTTCGTCAGTTTGTGGTAAATAAGGGGGGGGGGGGTTGTTCAGCGATCTCATCGTTGATAATCTGGTATTTAATTATCCCATCAACCACGGCTATAGCACAGGAGCAGCAAAATTGGCCAGTCCAGATAATTTTGTGCGACCAATCCAACGGGGGTCTGTGTATATTCAATTTTTAATTTTATACAACAGCAGAATGTAAGTAACGGAATAGATATTTTATTATTCTTTTTAACCGTATTTTATTTCGAAATCGGTTGATCTATTTTATACTTGAAAAATACATAACCATAAGAGTGACTACATAGAAAACATGTTTACAGCTAACATAAAGTCTTCTCTCCCAAATCGTTTGGACAGGTTCCAGTGAACTCGAGTGTCAGATTAGACAAGTTCATTGTTTTAGACTTTCTCCATAGGTTCAGACACTAATCTAGCTGAGACCTCAGAATGTGACGTCCTATATATTTATAAGTCTCCGAGGAATTTCGACCGACACTTTTTTTTTAAGATTAGTCCCTAGGTCGTTGTACTCGGGGCACACTTCAGAGGTCAAATACCACCAGCCTTCCCCTGATAGCTCCGAGGTGATATACTAAACACCTCCGGACATTTATACGTGTTTACTTATCATTTTATAGGAGAATGACCCACCACGCTGTCGTAATGTTGTACATTGTACACTGTTTACTATTTACATGAATAGTGGTAAAAGCCAATAACACCATTATATACAAGTTTATCGTTTTATAAACAAAGAAAATTAGGGAGAGCCGTGTATACGGAAAAAAATATTTCGATTTTGTTTTCATGTAATACATATATTCATAAGTGTGATATTGGGGTCAGATACCGAATTATGTTAATCCAGTGTTTCTCCAGAGCAAGCAGGACCATTTCCCCCAACTCCCTCCAATACTAGCCCCCCCCCCATTTTTTTGATAACTTCCCTTAAAAACTACCAATACCCCTGCGAAACAAGAAAAATATACTGAGTATTATACTACCGTATATAATTAGTGTACTCTAAATATATGTATGTATTTTCATAGTCCCTAAAACGTCATTGCATATCGTGGAAATATTCACATTCAGCGTCATAACAAATTCCATCTACTTTTTATATTTTTTAACGTTTTCAAAAACACGGTAAAAGACATACTATGGCAGTTTGATTTACTTCGGTATGATTAACAATTAATTTCTATTCTATTGAATTAATCAACTCGATATTATGATATGAGAGGAAAATAGGACATGCTACGGCCGAGAGCATTAATAGAAGAAATGCCAAACATTTCCATTATGATAATTATCTATGTTTCAAACTCAACTTGGTCTGTTACGTTAATTGTGTAGACCGGTTTAATGTTCTTTTGTTATGTAATAACGTATGTAATAATTCCCCGTGTTGTCTACAAGTATGCTCGGTCAAATCACTTACATGTAACACCCGGAAAAATAGCATGACAATCTACTGGCCAGCTGATGACCATGGTCAGCCAGCTGTCAACACCAACGGGTGGACACACCTTGGCCGCAAGCACCTCGTCACTATGTTCATGACGTCATTAATTGACCAGTGGTCTTGTCCGTGTTACTATCGTGACGTAATATCATTGGTCATTGGGTGATAGAAGAAGGCAGATGTTCGTTTCTATTCTGTATTAATAGCAGACCCAAGATGACAGATTCTGTGCTATACAATTTGTACATAAGATAATTAAAAAAAACTGAGGCGAGATTCCTAAATGCGTATATATGATTTACAAAGGTATCTAAAACCCGATTTCTTGTTTTAATGACAGCATATATATAGTTCGTGTTACACACACAAGAACAGTTGGTATATCACCCATGAATATTTTGTAAATAACCATTTTGGAGGCTGAAACTTTCGGTCCCAATTGGAGTGGGGATCAGCAGTAATCGAACTCCACGGTGCTTAGTAAAACTAGGTTTTACAGCCTACTTTCAGTTTAGGTATATAAGGCACTAGAGAGACTGTGGAATTATTAATTAATTATAGGAATATAATTTTCAAATCAATATATTTTAATTCTGGTACCATAATTCGCTAAATTTTGCATGAAGCGTCTTAAATTTCACGTAATATCTGTGTTCCCCATCACAATCAACTAATACTCATTTCAACTTTAAAGCACATTTGTAACTAATTAAAAAAAATGTCCTCTTGTAGATACATGCTAAAAAAACTCCCAAGAAATCTGATTAAAGACCGCATGAAATGTACACCTTAACAGAATATACAATGTCGAATTGAGTACAGGGCTATATCTAGAACGAATATATCATACCCTGCCTCACTGCGACGCAATATATAAAAAAAATGTCTCGTCGTCAGAAAGCTACGATATCGCAGCTAGGCTATATCTTCCTCGGATCTATCGACTATTTTTATACATTTGTAAAAACATCAACTTGATTTACATTACAACACATTATTTAAAGTCATGTGGTAACTTCACCTGATACTACGCAATTTCATTGAAGCATGTCATTACATGTTATATTCAGCCAAATTGGCTTACATAATATTCAAATTGTGAACCACGGAATTAGACATCTTAGGAATCTTATACAACCTGTGGTGTGAACTGAAAGCAGTTCTTTAACATGTAGAGTTTTCATATTATGAAAGGGGAAATTTAAACGGAATTGTAAGGAAACAATTATTCAGTTACATGTACTTGTGTAAACAGGAACTTTCTCAGGGAAAGACTCAGTGGGCGTGAAAACCAGATTAAAATCCAGATCAGGAAACGCTTCTCCCCACAGTGCACTCTCATTTTTTGTGGAAATTGGTGTTCAAGTTCAAGCTGAAGTTTTACAACTTATGGCAATTACAGATAGGACAAAGACACTCACAAGGACACACTCACACTGACTCGCACACTTCATCCTCATCAAGAACACTCACACTAACTCGCACACATCATCATCATCATCTTTCTCATCTTCTTCTTCATCATCATCACTCCATTTCAGAGAGGTCGGAGTGATTCAATGTCATTTATTTCACTAAAACCCGAATAGCATTAATCTTCACATTTGTTGGGTGATTCAATATAGTTTGGTTATGTACATCAATGCTATTTCATTGAACAAACTTGTTAGCCTCGCAAGCCACAGACCAAATATCGATGCTATATATAATTCTTTGGAACTTGGAGCTGTATTTGACCCTGTGACCTATAGGGCTACCCAATGCCATCTATTCGGACAAAGTTGGAAACCTTGTCTCACCTCATCCTAACCAAAGGGACCCGACTATTTGTTACAGCTATATTTGGACCTAAACTATGTACATTTACAAGCATTGGGGTGGCATTTCTACTGAAAGTCGATCTAAACCACTAAAACATGTAAAATTACTCTGAACACATTAGTTTAGCTCCAAATATAGCTGTAACAAATCCTCAGGTCCCTGTGATCCTGACATTACTCCAAACGTCGTTAGAAGACATCGTTTAAACTTTTATCACATTTTATCCCTGTGATCTTTTATATGAGGTCTATATAATTTATATAAACAAATTTGATTTTAGCAGTTAGTTTTCAGCTTACCTTGAAGCAACAGGGACTTGATAATTTGTAACACTATATTTGGACCTATACGTTTTAGGGGTTTAGATCGACTTTCGGTAAAATAGCCACGCATAATGATGATATAAATATGTATATATATCATCCTTAGGGGTGGCATGATCTAAACCCCTAAAACCTCTAAAAAATATTCTGAATTTCTTACATTAGGTCCAAATATATCTGTAACAAATTATCAGGTCCCTGTGTTTGCAGCAAGTGCCTCTGTGAGTTGATCAAATATGGTACATTGTCCTTCAACTTTTTAAAAGTTTTTTTTTATGATGTAGGGTCATACATGTATTTGGCCAGTAGCTACCTACTGAGCAAAGTCGGCCGGGATCAAATACCAACCGAGGTTATTGGACATGTCACTAAACAGCTTTTTAGTGTGCTTGCCAACTTCCAGAAAGCCTACGGCCACAGCATTTGGCCAGTACAGTAGTTGCATGCATCTGTAAAGGAGTGCTATATTTCCTCAAATAAATAACCTAAATGCACTTATCAGAGTAAAAGCGTTCAATGTCCTCTGTCACAGTTTCAGAAATCCTAGAGTCATATTTGGCCTGAAGGTACATGTTGTTTCTTCTAATAAATGACATTGACTCTCTTTCAAGCAAGCAAGGACCAGCTGTGTTTACATGTAAACATTCAAATAACTTCTCCAGTGATACACAAGGCCTACACTAAATTGTGCCTATAGCTTGTTGGAATAAACAGCTTTCACGTTTTTGCTTCAGCACAGACTTGTATCACATCGCTACTGTAAACCGAGATTTCCCTGTCAAAAGGTCAAGAACAAAATTTGCTGTAATCACACCTTTCTTTGTTAAGTGTACCGAACAATGACAGAATACAGCATCATACCCGGTCCCCCTGTCAAAACTAATAAGTGAGGAAGGTATACCATATTCGCCATAATAAGAAATGGCTGAAGGGGGCATTTATTGAGATTCAAATACAGGTTGAAAGAGAAAAAAAAGTGAATTTAGTAATATATTTTGTTAACTGAAGAGGACCAGAATGGGGAGGGGGTAGTTGGGTTGGGATCAGGGGTGCTAAAAGGGAGGGGAGGTAATTAGGAGAACAGTGCTTATTATGGCAAATATGATACCCTGGATGTTATTATAGATTTTACAGAAATATAATACACCAACATGTCAAGAGTTGCAAATCATGAAGATAATTAGATTTAAAAACATAAAAAGCAAGATACATGTATATTGTTTTGATTTTATTGATGATGTAACAAGTCCAGCATCCGTAACTACAACCCCACAATGGACCAATATCCTATTGTGCTTACCTAAGTTATAATATAAAACTAAGTTGTGCGTGTATTACACACAGGTAATAACACCACCTTAATCCTTGTTACAACCCACATAAATGGCACTATTGATATAATTAAATGACAAACATCGTGAATTATTACAATGAGTACAACAATTCATCTTGATTTAATAATAAGTTAAACTCTTCTATCATGAGAAAAAAGTTTGGTCTCAACCTACATGATTATAATTCTCTCTTTACAGAATATTAAAACTCATATATATATTCTGGAACCAGCAAATTCAAGTGACCGTAATTATATTATCACCATTTCTTTCTTAGTATCCTCTCTCCCATTACTTTATCTAAAAGTGGCGTCAATGTTGGAGACTTTCTTTCATCAACACATACATCACAATCAGACATGTATCACAATGACTGTTTGTATAAATCTCAAAACTCTTTCAGTTTATCACATGCATTTTCTCTAATTTAATGCAGAACATACATTTCGCACATCAGGAGCAGACAAGTGAGTATTTAATAGAATCGAGTAACAGAATTATCAACTCATAAAGCAGAATAATCAATGCATACAAACACCGAGTGTTCCACCAAACAAACAGGTTTTAAAGGGAATAAGGTAATTTGCAGGTAAATTATTGATAACAAGTTAAATATATCATGATGCATGATCGTGAGATCTATGATCATTAAATTATGTAACAACCTAAATAAAGATATTTACAATACAACATATGTTCAAATCATAAACTAAAGCAAAAGGAAATTCAAATATATATATAAAATATGCTGTAATCTTTAGACTTCTTATGTTCTTAAGTAAGGTAACATAACAAATGATAGAAAAAACAGTAACAAGACAACCTAATAACAAACATAATAATTAATTGCCATTTACAAGGAAAACTATCAAAAAATCAGTAAGAAGGTGGAATGTTAGCTGGTTTTACACTTGATAATTTAACGTTTGACCCGATATATCTAACCAAGGGATTTATATAAAATATACATGTCCCTGGTCTCTCCTGAAGTAATACATGTTTTGCTTATGCATGTGAAGACATAGTAATTTACATTTTTGACAACCATGGAAATATAAATATTGCTATACATACTATTTCCCATCCAAATTCAAGCATTATAGATCAGAGTATGTATAATTAATGTATAATAAGTTCTAAGAACTTTAAATGAAAACAATTACAACTAATTACTACCACTAGTGACCTGTGGATTTACTTTCTAACTTTCCTCAGTTTTTAACAATCATATATCGCTACATTTCTCTAGGTTTTAAGTAAATTAATTCGTAAATTTTGGCTTGATAATTAATTGATACAACAAATATTCCTGGAAGCTTTTTAGCTACAGAATATGTTATAAATGTTTCAGTTCAATTATTATTCATTGCATCTCGTTGTTGGTCTGATTCTGCGCTTCGTAAATCAGGTAGAGAATGTGAGTTATGTGTCAGTGTGTGTTCCCGGGTTGGCACATTTTGTTGCGGCCCCATCACAGTCTTCTTTAACCAGTACAGATGAGAAATCTCATCCCCCATATACCGTAGGTGTCGGCCACAAGTCTTAGAAAAGTGTTCATCACCCATAAAGCGAAGAATTTGCCCGCAAACGCTTTTAATGTTGATATGTTCCAGGATACCGGGAGGTAGAGAGTTTCGCCGGTTTTCAACATGGGTGCTCTGTAGCCGGTCAGAAATAATTTGATCGAACTCGACCCCCGACAATGGACGTGCTTGACCATTTTCCTCACTATGGCCCTGTCTCTCCTGGTCTTCATCTGCCAATGGAAGACCCATTGTGAACTCCTGAAAATAAAGGTCATTTTCTTTTAATATATATATATTAAAGATCATTTCACACTGATGCTCACAGTGATGCAAACCTTTCTACTATCGTAACACAGAGATTTAAGTTAATATCCTTGTCAAGTTCATATCATTTATGTCCATGTGGGGGGAAAAAGCAATGCAGATAAAGCATCTATAATGAAAAATAATATTCAGTGTATGAAATATAGTAGGAAAGGGGAGTACAACAATGTTAGTTTGTGTAGTAGCAACTTATTAGACAGTAGCCATGTTGTTATTATCGGGTGTATAAAAATAGAACACTGTCTCGGCCTAACATTACAACTTCAAAAATGTTCACTTTCCGGTACTTTATTAATTATTTCGTATTCCATTTGTTCCGGAACATAAGCAAACAGTACTCACCAATTCCTTTTGGGGATTCACTTTGAAACAGTCGGATTTCCCTTTACATTACTTCCGTACTTCCAATCGCTGGTATGTTCTCTCGCTAATGGCTCTCTTCTCTATGGGATTTCCTGTCTCGTGAGGGTATTCCTCAGTTCAACCAATCAAATCTAGTGTTTCGTTCGTTGTGATTAAAATAGATACGCGGTAATCCCTATGCCCAAATATGTAAGGCTCTGTACGCGTTGTGAATGGCCAAATCAAACTGACGCTCGATCACATGAGCTGTGCTATCGGAACGAAGTCTCTTGGTAGCCATCTTGCTAGCACAGACTACCGACGTATTTGAGGGTGTCTCTTTTCCACCGCTCATAAAGCGGTGATCGTTTCTCTTCTTCGATTATTATTCCTGACGATTTGGACGAGTTTTCACTAAGAATGGCTACGGAAGGAATTCAAATGGGGTCGAACTACCCTGTTAAAGGAAATTTGTTCGCTGAAATTCATAAACAGCTGGGGCTTATGCCAGGTTTTAAGGGACTGGGACAGGATATGAGTAAGTTAGACCAACAAACACAGACGCCCGGTAGTGCTTCTCCCTTGGAAAAGATCAGACTCGAATCTGAGGTTATTGCAGCTGATGTTATCAGCAGTTTTGGACTTGAAGAGTGTAAGAAACCTATGGACAGATATTGCAAAACAATGCGTAGAACTGTTCGGGAATTATCAGACCGACATGACATTGCATTCAAAGGAATGGTAAACAAGCTAAACGTTGACGATTCAAATGCTTTTCCAACATTTGTGTCTGTGGTAGATGAAATTTTTGAGGATGGACAAATTAACTGGGGTAGAATTGTTGCTGTTTACACATTCGCATCTCGGTTAGCATTGCATTGTCGCGTTAACACTCCAGATTGTGATGAAAGAATAGCTTTGTATGCTGGGAAATATGTTGCAAGCAAACTAGGGAGGTGGATTCTTGACAATGGAGGATGGGTAAGAATAAATTATTTGATGATATTAAAGTTTATTTTACTAAAACACGTTTAAATTTGAATGTAACATTACAGTACACCGAGTGGTTAAAAAAATGGACAAACTTTAAAAAATATAATCACACTGGAACACTGAACAGTTGTAATATGAATAAAAAAAATAATACAAAAGTGGAATCTATTATTTTGAATGACATTGTTTTATTGTAAATACACCTTAAAAATAGCATTAAAGTAAATGGAACAGTAATATTTTAAAGGGTTTTGTCAATCATTCATAAATAGATTTTCTCCAACAATGTTTGTGAAAATTAGAAGACCAACATATTTTACACTGATTTTTATGAGATTTATAAGATCTCAGAAAAAGCCAAAAACTCAATTGAAATTAATAAACAATTTGTAATTGGGTGTTTTGGAATATAGCCGTTCTCATCAGTAATATGTTATAAATTGTTCATTTTGATTTTGTCTAAACTAGATATTTATTTAAGCTGATTGTTTTAAAAAAATATTTAAAATGATAAAACTCCAGGAGATCATATTTTTAAATAAAAGATTTGGATTTTATCCAAATATTTGTGGTAAATACTTACAAAATGTGTTGTCTCGCCAATAAGTATCAATGCTATTTTTAAACATCAAATTAATTGGATGTGTGCCAGTTTCAGTATTGATCCTTGCTGAAACTTGACTATAGAGACTTCGAATAGAACCATTCATGTTAAATGGTTGTGGTTTTACACAGAATGTCTACTATTTAAACTTTTGGCATGTGTCCAATACTGTCTGACATGAAACTGCTTGATGGGTTGGTTGGTATACACCTAGACATTGTGTGTATACATATAATACACCTACTTCACAGTCCAGCACTCCCTACATGTAATACATACACTGAGTCATCAGCATAGCAACGATTCTTGACAAGAATTGATCCGAAAACAAGATTCTGTGAATTAAATTCAATAAAAGTGAAACGGGAGCAACAATTTTTGGGTGAATTGGGGTCCGCTATAAGGTAATTTCCCCATAATTATTTTTGCTAAGTTTCCCCCAATATCAATTTAACATTAAAGAATTTGTTAATTTTCCCCCACATCATGTTTTTGTGTGAAATGTGTCTAGAGTCACAAGGTGCAGGAAAAAGGTAGAAAAATCACCCAAGATATACAATAAAAAAAGGAAATTCTTCAAATAGCTAATTTGATTTGGAGTATCAATCCGTAAGAAGCTTTTCAAACAAGATGTAATACAGAACTGAAAAAATAAAGGGTTTTTAGATTTAAATGAATTTTAGAATTTAATTTTAAAGGATTGTTAATTTTGTTCTTTTTAGGATTCCTTTGCGGATTATTTCCCTGAACAGGGTGCAATGGAAGACAAACTTTGGAAAGGATTGGTCTATACTGCCATGGGCCTCGGAGCTTTAGCCACCATGGTTGCCACAAGGTGACGAGGAAAACAACACAGCGAGAATGAAATGAAATGTTAAGAATGATCTGGAGAATGACTGGTGGTGTGGCAGTGTAGTGTTTGTGGGACGTGTGAACAAGGGGATGACTTCAATAGGAGGCCGTTTGACCAAAGACTAGTTAACTTAACAGATCTTTATACAAGTTATGGAGGTGTCACCTACCATTCTTAACTTATGTTTTTCCGTCACATTTGTGCACAAGTATTTGCGGAGCAACATGAAAACATTGAAAATAACTATATTATTAAAAGTGGGTAACAGAATCACTAAAACCTAATTAAAACTTCACTTCCTTTTTTAGTTGAAATCATTTTCTCTTTACCATTAAGTTGTTTGTTGCAGATTTGCACTTACAATAATGACAAGTTATATAATAACTTTATTCAAAAGTAACATTTCAGAAAAAAATTAATAAAGTTTCAATCTGAAATAACGTTGCGACATAGTGAATAGATAGTAATCAATCTGATTTGAGCTCTGCTGTAAAAAAAAAATCTGCCCAAACCCTTTTTGGTGTATTTAAGATGCTGCAGTAATCATTTGCACCGATTTGTTCTAAATATAGTGGTATTAACTATTTTGCCTATATAATTTCTAACGAATGATAATGATACAATGATGTTAAGTTGATTTGTCTCTGAACTTTCGGCCTCCTTAATTGGAGTGTGTAGTTTTATGTGAACATCATAGAAGTGACTGGATTTATTCAGATTTGAACGAATCATTTGTGGAACTTTTTTCTAGTCATCTTCAAACAATTATTCATGTTTGGGGGTGGGGGAATGACTATCGGCGTTGCGAAGAATATTGACCGGCAAATGGGTCGGGTCTTCAGCATTACAAGGACTGAAAGCCATAAAACATGCTGATGATATATGCTGTATATTGATTGACCTTTTGAAGAATACAAATACATTAGCTTTAGTAAATATTGCCTGTCTCACCTTGTTAGCAACCAAAGTATCTGAATGTGAGATCGTTACTGAATTAATACAAAAAGATCTGATTTAACAGGTGGTTTGGTCCAATATTTAGAAAAAAATCTAAATACAAGATCTGATTTATTACAATCACTAGACTTTTGATGTTGAATTGTAAAAAATGGGTGGACTTTGCCAAATACAGTTAAAATACAGGGTAAGGTTGGGAAACACATTGGAATGTTTATGTTACAGTTACTGATCAGGAAATTGCTCCGGATTTTCATGCAAAAATCACGATTGCTTGTATTCTGAAACATGGGGTAGTGGCATTATCAATGTGTTTAATTTTTAATTTCAATTTTATAGCAAAATACGATCTGTGGACATGTGCAATAGTGATGTCAAGGTCTGTTGGCTACTCTTACCAGGGGCCAGTTATTATGTGAACATTGGAATTTTGTTGATGAGGGCTTCGGTACAAATTCAGAAAAATGGTAGAAAGCATTTACAGAAATTAATTGTACTAATGTAAACAAATGTCATGACTCGATGGATCTACTGCAGGGGTGTCGCTATACTTATATAATGACCAGATGCTGAAGTCTAGTAGATTTTAATTCTATACTAGGGAACATTTTCAATATTTACTTTGCAACTATATTGAAGTATGATAGTAGAATTTCGCAAAATCTGCCTTGTGGGCTAGCACTTGAAATATTGGACACCCCTGCATTGATATAATTTCTGTTTTTGAAGTACATTTTTAATTTTTCCTGAAAGTGGTTTTCAGCATTAAATTTCACTTCACATTTGATTAATTTGCAATATACTGATAATTTCTGTAATTATTTGATTTTCTCTTTGAGATCGATTAGAAATGACAAAAAGAAGTCAATATTTTTTAACTTTTTTTTAACTCATTTTTACCTTTTTCAAAAAATCACATCATAAACTAACAACATAAAGATATCTTCATTATATAAAATGAATCGCAAATTGTAATACCTATTACTATTGCCAGTTTTTAGTGCTACTTTACTTTGTGAAGTTTTGTTTATTACGGAAAAACTGAAGTATAAAGGAAGAATGATTCATTTATTGTACATTTGAATTAAAATGTGAAGGGTCGTAAACATGTGCTGTGCTGACTACATATTGAAATATTGAGTTGATTTGTTGAACAGCTTGAGTTTACTTTGTTGAATATCAATACTCAAAGTAAATAAAGTATTAACCCTTTCACCCCTATGTAACTTTAGTAGACTCTACCATGCATTGAT